>JAUELK010266182.1:0-15830 GCA_031471215.1 Gastropteron pacificum | reverse complement strand
ACGATGTATTAGAGGCATTTTCGGGGTTTGAAACCAACAAAAATGGATTTGTGAGATGGTTTTCCTTAGGACTATTGAAAAAAAACGATATTGATATTTTTAACGAAACTACTCGTATTCGACTGGCCCGAGCACCGCGGATCCCCTTAACCAACAACCAATCAGAACAAGGTATTATTTGGTACAAGAGACAATATTTGTGTATGCAATATTTTTGCACATTAAGCTTTAGAGATCATACCTTCAACTGGTGCAGTGTAGAGGACAGTCCGTGGTTTGTGCTCCCTTAGAGAATATGATTTTACAATCACTGGCTGCTGCTCTCGCTTCCTCTCTGAATAGCGTCTTTGAGAAGATCTAGTTTTCCTTTCTCCTTTACCATTGCTCTCTTCGCCATCATCATCCTGATCATCGTCGTCATCCTCCTCCTCTTCAGTGCCAGTCCCTTTATTGTTGTTTGTGTTTTGTCTTTTCATTTGCTCTGATGGGGAAAAAAACACAACATCGAGATCAATGCAAACTTGATCTAATCTGAATTCAGGTCAGACAAAGTCAAGAACTGATATATCAATGCATCACAATTATCATATTCTTAGCTTAGAGCTTATAACTCTCCAACAACACCAATTCTAATTTAAAATGAACTAAAGTCAAGCTTTACTTTACTCACTAAAATGGGATAAGATCAAAAGCTCTCAAGTTGAAATGTTAAGAAGACCGATGAAAGCACTACAGTCAGTACCTAAGAAAAAGAAGAATAGTACAAATGGTAGACTATCCCTAAGGCTTACCATGTTCTGAATCTGAGTCATCATTGATTGGTACCCCATACATGTTCCTCTTCACTTGAATCCGCTTTCGCTTCACCCTACTGTACATGTCTGTAAACTAGAAGTAGAAGGGGTACACAATGTTATGCACATTTCTTGCTCTTTAGGAAACAAACAATTGCACAAGTAATCAAAGCACTGATTACTCTAAATCTTTTGTTTTCTCTTGATTTTTACCTACAACAAGCTACATTTTTTCCCCCATTAAAATTAAAATCATTTTCAATTTAAAGCACAATTTTCCTTCACGCATTGCTTGTTTGTGATATTTGAAATAACTGAAGGTTAAAGGCAAACACTGATTGAAATGCCCATTATCTGAAGTGAAGGTGGCCATGTATACACAATGACAATGTTCTCACTTCAGCATTGTCAGAGTCTCCTTCTTGTTTGCCGTCAGAGTGTTCCTCATGGTCACCATCCTCATGGTCTTTGTCGTCGTCCTTTTGTCCCGGGTGGTATGACATGATGTAGGATTGATTTAGGGTGTCGTACACCTAGAGACAAAAGCACAACTCAATGTAGGTTAAAAATTTTGCAATAAAATGAATTGAAATTCACCATATGCTAATACTAATAAGTCAATATAAAGTGGAAAGAAAGATGTTTTGACGAGTCAAATTTTGTGATATATGCTAGACAGAATCCCTGCATTAAATGCTAAAATGATTTTCAAATGCAATCAACTCAAGAAAACATTGTCGACATTTCAAAATGGTATTTTTCCAACACCTGTGTGGGATCTACACTACAAAGTTAAAAACCATTGAACTTACTTGTCTCCTTGTTCTTGAACTCCTCCTCCTCCCATTAATCGGTGAGCTCTCTTCCTCCTCCTCTGTGACAGAGTGCTGTTCTTCAAATGTTTGAGAAAGCCTCCTTCGATTGCTCCGCTGGCGTTGCTCTGTTAGCATCTCCTGCTTGATCTCTCGTGATCTCCTGTGGTGACTTCTGTTCTGCTCCGGAGACATCAAGTCATGACCATTTCTATGTAGGCGCAACCTCTTGAACGACTCTGAAAAATAGGAGAACAAAATGTGAGAAATGGGCTCTTTTGTACTTATCTCGTATTTACTCTTTCTGGAATAAATTGGAATCATATGAATATCTCTGAATATTGTGTGAGTCTCAATACTTTAAAAAAAAATGCAATGCCAATCATGGAAAGGTTACCTACCCACATAACTGTGGCATTAATAATTACATCGAACATGACGGCACTCTTAAATTGCTGTGAAACTAATTTGATCTCAACACAGCTCCTGTTTCCTGATTAAGAGAGACCATTTCTATTGAACAACTTACCATCATCAGAAGAATCTGGGTCAAGATAGTTGTAGGCACGACTGAAAAGAAAAGATTGAAGAAGAAATTGTGATTATGTCACATTGATAAAAAAAAAGTCATCTGAAACTGAACGTTCTTTGTCACCACTTCATAAATAATGAAAGTACCACTACCTTGTCCTTACACTACATTTTTAAAAATATTGTTAGTGATTATTAGTAATAGTCAGTCTTAAACTTGATCACAACAATCTTTTTTTCTTCCTTAACTGATTTAAAGGAGAGGAGAGAAAGAGAGAGAGAATGGGCGATTTTATTAAAACATACACAACACCACAAACAATAGAATCTAGATCAAGATTAGATCTAATATAAAATAGATGAAGGGGGATAAAATAAAGAAGAAAAAATGCCTCTTTTAACCTTTTGTTCACTTCATAACTCGAAACTCACTTTGGTCCACCCCTTGGTCTCAAGCGGGAATCAACAACTTTCTCTTCAAATATGTTGTAATCATCCTCCTGATCTGGATCATGATCATGCCTGCTGTCGTCCTCAGTCTGAAGACAACATCAACAAAAAATAAAGAAAAGAAAAAGATTTAGATCTAGGACGACTAGAGACTAGAGACTAGAGGATCTAGAAGGTGTAGAATCTAGACCTAGCTAGATCTAGATCCTCTCTTCTTTCTAGATAGATAGATGTGTTAGTTGCGCGATTGCAAAAGTCCTCTATTATGAGGCTGCAGTCATATATGGAAGAAGAAGAAGTTAGTGTAGAAGAGCTGGTGGATCTAGATCTAGAATCTTGATGAATCTCTTACCTTACTGATCTCTAGACTCTAGATCTAGAAGATTCTTTCTACCCCTTCCTTCATTTTCAAACAAAGTCAACAAAGTCTTTCTAAATTATCTTGGAAGAGTAGATCTACTAAAACATGTAAAAAAGCAAGTGACAAGTGTTTAGGGAAGCCAGCTGTCATTCAATTCAATCACATTTTGTCCCACCCCACACATCATACATTTTATACAACTCTTTATTCTTCCATACAGAACATTCAAGGGAGGTAACTCAAAATATATTTACTGAACAAAGACAACCACATAAATCCAGTCTTAGGTTTACTTTGATCCGAGCCAAAACATAAATTTGGGCACTTGCGGTCCAGATTTAGAATCCAGATCGATAAAATAAAGTTCTAATGAAATGGACGAAGTTAAATTATACAAAGCATACATCAACAAACAATACACGGAAGTCAGACACGCCAGAAGAAATACTGATGTAACAGTGGGTAGTAGAGGGCGGGAGAGGCAAGACAGCAGACTTCTAGCTATGAGATCCAGTACACCACAATGGACAATGAATGAGTCGAAATCTGTTGTTCACTTACCCCGATATTTCGTCTTCGTTGCTTTTCATTTGTAAGAGACATGAGTTTCGGAGGGGTATCGACATCCCCATCTCCGCTGTGGCGTGTCCTGACCATGTCTGTTATAGCATTCCACAACCCTGTACGAAAATGGAGAGTAGTTAATCCAGCAGATAGAAACAACTGGGCTATGAGCAAAACAATAACAGAGCGGCTTACCCGCCGCTGAATCGCTGGGTCGGAGTGTTGGCTCGCCAAGGTTGCCACGTTTTGAGATCAAAGTAGGCCAAATACGATTTGTTCATCAAAGTTGTATTGTTTTCCTTTTGTTTAGGGAGATATTTGCTTTGTTAAGCGCTGACAACTGTTTTGGAATGGTTCTGGGTTGGTGTAATAAGAATGGTGCATGTAAAAATACATCCTCCTTTTCATCGTCAGCACCATTCCCCCCATCATTAGGAAATAGAAAGTATCTTGTTCATCTCCATATCATTATCATATCGTATTGACGATTATTCGGGTTATTCATGGCCGTGTGTAATGATTACAATCGTAAGAAGACCCAAACATAATGCTGTTTGAAGACAAATTATGTGGTAGGCCTACATGTCTTTGGTTGTTCAATATCAAAGTGGCATCTCTTCTCACAGACAGCTCAACGGAAAACATTGACATAGGCTATTGCCAGGTAATTTTTAGTAGTGGAAATGTTGATTTACTCGCTTAAACAGAAGTTATGTTATCATAATGGTGCTTTGGACTATGTCGAGCTCTAAAATGAATCAGAATATACGATTTAAATATGAGAGCTTCTGACGTATTTCATAAATAGGGTTATGGTTAGATGTGTTCACGAATAATGTTGCTTTTGAGCGCTGAAGTAAACAGACTTTTGGGCATACATGTACAGTGGGCTGGTTAGTTGTATCTCTATGACAAAACCAAGGGCCAAGGACTAGGCCTAGGCCTAGGCCAGAGAGCTAACAGTTAACTGTAAGCTCTCTGGACTAGGCCTAGGCTATTTTATGTTATGGGTTAGCTGGAAGCGTCGGCGAAAAAGGATTTCACACCCAAGAAACCCTAAAAACCGACCCTAAATAAACCATTACCCCCCACCCCCCATGGGTTGGGCCTTAGTCCTTGTACTAAACATAAAATGTATTGTCCTCTTTCGGTAGACAACTTAAACAATGTTTTATTTAATCACCTAAAGACCTCGGTATATCTCTTTGACATGAATCCTTTACTACAGGCCTTGGTTCGGCCATTCATTGGCAAAGGATGAACAACAAGCAATGAAAGAGTACATGTTGTATTATTTTGAAATGAGCACATATATTGTACAGTGTTATAAACACATACAGGTAGTACTATCAACAACAACAACAAAGAAAGAAAATAAGGGGGTGGAAAGGGGGGGGGGCGGGGGTATAGATCTATTGTTTCTCTTGTTTATACATTGGTGGTAATGGTAGCCATCATCATCATCAACAACAACAACAACAACAAAACATCGTTGTAAAAGCAATACAACAAACGAACATCGGATTGATTGTGCCTATTGACACATTCATTAATACGCTTAATTTCGAATCAAAGGATGTGATCGCTTATTCTCATGGCACTCATGGCGTAACAGTTCTAATTACCTAAGTCAACTTTTTGGGCCCTGACTATATGCCACCTTGAGTGAAAGTAAGCCCCTTGGTGCAGGCAGGCTGGGTGATAGAAAATGTCTACCCGTCTCTAGTCTCCGATTACAAACTTGTCGTTGTGTAATGTCAGCACATTAAACTATACTATAGGCAACATGCGAAAAGCATTCAAATGTTACCAATACCGAGTTCGCAACTAGAGACTCAAAATACATGTACCTCACCTGTCACCTGTCAGCATCATGTGTTCGATGTTCGCTGCCACAAATGAAGATGCAACAATCCTTCTCCATCCTTCTGTGTTCGTGCTGTGGCTGTGTCTGAAGCGGAGTGGAGATACTTTGAAGTTTCAGTCATTTGTTTAGTTAGACAATTTCGTTGCACTCGTTGATTTGGGCACATTCTTGTTCCAACCATGTTTTCTTATCGCTTCGAATCTTTCTTAGAATGTCTCCTTTTAGTCTCTTGTATTCTTCAGTGTTTTCTCTTTGCGTGCTTATCTATTTTTTCTCTGCAAGTTCTACTACTTCTTCACTGATGTGTGCCTTTCTTGGCTTTCCAGGTCTATGTCCAACACCAGCACCAAAGTATTTCACTGATCTGAATGTTGGTCTATGACTATGAGAGCCCATCTTACGTGTACACGCGCACATGTGTACAGTGTGTGTGTGTGTGTGTGTGTGTGTGCGTGTGTGTGTGTGTGCGTGTGTGTGCATGTTCGAATGTGTCTTTGTATGTATGTGTGTTTGTATGTGTGTAGGTGGGGTGGGGGTACTGAAAATGAAAGTTGTTTCTCTTTTTGGACTTTGTCATAGTATTACCTTTTTCTCTTTATTAAAAAGTTGATGTTCTTCTTTTCCCTTCCTTTCTATTGCTTCCGTTTGTATTATTGCATCTTGTTTCAATTCGCGCTGTTTTTTGGTCTCATTGTTTTTGTATTATGAGGCCTCGATGCACGTATGTAAAATTCATGTAGCAAACTCAGTAGAAGACACGAGTCATGGTCAGTCATTTGATCAATCACGGTCAGTCTTTGCTTTACTGTAAAGGTACTCAAAAACTGAGGTTGCTACCCCATCGTCTCACGTAGACGGAAGGATGCTAACTAACTAACTAACTAACGAACTCATGCATGCCAATGTGTAGGATTGATGTAGTAAACTGGGGTAGGAGACACGAGTCATGATCACTCTTTGCTCTAACTTTCGATAGTCTTTATTTTCTTTGTATTGTAAGGTAAGAGACTCTCATGTATAATAATATATTGATGTAGTCAAAAGATGGAATTTTTAATAGATGGCATTTATATAGCGCTTTCCCTTCGGAGAGCTCAAAGCGCTTTACATATTATATTACTCCCCCGACAGGCCACTAACGCATACAACACATAACATATCACAAACATTGAACACAAGTACAGGCAGCCTGTGAGGCACAGAAACATGCCTATAGCTGGGTACCCCTTTTACACCTCCGTGGGGTGAGGACATGATGGTAAAAAAAAAATAATTCCCGTGGGTTTACGGAACTCGCCTCGGTCGGGGCTCGAACCCGAGGTCTTTGGATCCCGAGTCCTGCACGCTAGCGACTGAGCTGTCAAGTCGTTAGAAGACGCGAGTCATGGTCAGTCTTTACTTTGCTGTATTGTCTCTTTGTGATAGCCTATAGGGTCTCAATACACGTACAATTCATGTGATAAACTCAGAAGAAGACATGGTCTTAGGCAGTCTTGGCCTCCATATTATAAGACGGGCTTCGTCCCATATCTGATTACTGGACTCATCGCCTCAGGCCTCTTACTCTCACTTCACCATCTCATCGACCTTTGTGGGCGCCGGTAACACTATGGAGGACCTTGCTAGAGCCATAATACCTATGTCAGTGAGAATATAATGACAGTAGTAGTTGCAGTAGTAGTAGTAGGAGGAGAAGTAGTAGCAATGGTAGTGGTAGTAGTAGTAGTAGTGTGATTGAAGGCTCCATTCCAAGTCTACGTTTTTGTTAAGTTATTACGTAAGATCTCGTTTTTTTGTGAGCACTACATTGCTAATACATTAGATATGCCCGATAAACGGTTCACAGTGGTCTTTTAACAAATTGCATTAACTGTGTCTAGGAATTTCTCTGAAAAGACATTGAAAGTCAAACACGCAAACACAAAAGCTAGATAAGTAATTCCATATGCAAAACTTCTCATTGAAACGCCTTCATTCATTGAATTGTTTTAGCCGAAGAATTAACATGCACTGAAAGAACCCCCTCCGTTGTTTAAATTCTGCTATATTGTTTCTTTCTTTTTAAAGAGAACATAACAAGAAAAAGATGAAAAAAAGGCATGATGAATCGGAGTGCACTGAAAAACCTCGTCGACATGAGGCAAGCTCTGCTAACGATTAAAAAGGGAAAACTGAACGCACAATAATGCATTAAAACAAGTCAGGTCAAGCAGTTTATTTTAGGCTTTTCAGCCAATGCAATACATTGTTACAATAGAGCTGAGGAATTTCACAAGATAGCTGTCAATTATTTCATGGCTTCTTCTGTTCCCAATGACATGTCATTGTCCAAGTCCTGATGGCCAGTTTCAACAAGTTGTCCAGAAAATGGAATGCAAGCAATGGACCTGGATACTTATTCCTCACGTGATTCAGATTTCAAAGGCTCACGTGACCATCCTCGTGTAAACGCAAGAGCGTAACCATTTCCCTTGATTTTAATCCTTGTTATATTGGACAGAAGGGCGAAGGCCCATACGTCGTTGGATCACTGAAGACGAAGAATCGTTGTTATAAAGGCTAACGGTGTGTTTGTATCACACTCTCTTGCTTTACTTTATTAACCAAGTTAGAGATCGATCAACAAATACACTAGGTCTGAATCTGGACCTAGATATAGTGGATCTAGAGGTTGCCGAACTCTGTTCAATTCTACTAAAATAAACGATTCCTATATCACGGAAGTTTAGTTGTTAGTAATGGATGATCTGTTCAATGCGATACGTTCGTTTTCTGAAGTCATGTGAGTCAAAACAGTCACATTGTAGAAAAAGACCAGACCCATTATTTCAAAGCTTCTGTGCCCAATGAGATGTTTTTTTCTCCAAGACCGGAAGTGTACTACATGTATCAACAACTTTAATTTATCCAGAAAGGGATAGCCAGCAATTCTATATCCACGACCCCGCTTTGCACCAGGAAGAAATATCTCAGACACGCAAAAGCCGAACATGGCCGTGAAACAAACGCCCAAGATTCTTGGGAAATAGTTTCCCCTGCCTGTACAAGAAAGCGCCATTTTTATGTCCGCCGCATAGAGGCTGCGAATATTCCTTTATTGCATTCTCCCCGACATCTTGGCCCTTAATTCGTCCCCGGTTATAGCTGGTCGTTTGTAACTGTCGCGCGCATCTTGCCCTTTTTGCTGTTGTTTACCCCCAAAGTTTTCCTTTCGTTTCGCCATCGGCTTTCCTTTTTGTTGTTTCGTTTTGATGGGGGTGAGGGGGGGGGGGGATGTGTTTGTGTGTGAGCTGGGATATGCATTTTTGTTTACAGATTTGTGTTAATGTCCCTCGCAATGTTCGTCTTCCGGGTCATTCTAACATAGGGAGAGAGAAAAGGAAGCGAAACACAAAACACAAGCTAAGCTGGTGTCTGTATTCTCCCCTGCCAAGCGTGTAGCGGAACATTTATGGGAGAAAAGAAATTTGTGGAAAACACATAGATCTTCTTTGTTACTCCAACGTGAATGTCCTTTTTGTGCTAGTAGAGGGTTTTTTGTTTTTCTTAAGTAGCCTATCTGTCTTAGGCAGAATGAGCACGGTCATGTAGACCTTTCTTTGCTACGATGACCTCTGTTTATCCTGGGGATTTCAGACTCATAATGATTTTAAATAATTTGTGTGTGTGAAACCTCCCTGACCTAAATGATCATCATGGGCCAAATAGAACTGTTTGTATTCTGAATCACAGTTTTATCTAATACAAGCTGTTGGTTGTTGTTGGTTTGTTATTGTTATTGTTTGCTTGTTTTTCAACATACCTAATGTTGTTCTATAACGTATAACAGGCATTTTCTATTTGACTGGTGCCTTTGATACAAAGTGTTAGGCTATGGGCACCCTGTCAAGGTCCAGCACCTTTCAATAGCTACGCCCACGCACTCTACTTTCCCAGTGGCAATTTCGGGACGCTCCCCTAAGAGTGCAACCTTGTCTCGATGACCCTAAGAGCTATGGTGACGGAAGACTTGTCTCCTGGTAGGACCATCCTAGCCAGACAGGTCAAAGGGTAGAGCTAAGACCAATAGCACTCACCAGTCCTCCAGGTTGGGGTTTGAATAGGGCTAATTAAACTGGAATAGAATCCACAGACGGCCTCTTGCTCCACTCGGAATCTTGAGACATAAGTGAAGTAAGTCCATTTTGGGATGAGAAACTTTGCTGAATCTCGATCTTCTTCGGCTCCCTTTAGTGATAGGATCTATCTCTAGTTCTGCTATTTTGTCACCACGACCAGCTTCCCCATTGTCCTAAGATGTGTTGACTCTTCAGCTAAAATCTTGAGGTAGAATCTGGGTTATATTGAGTTCTTTTGTCGATGTATTCAGGAAAGAATTAAACAGCACATGAAACGGTTTACAATGGACCCGGTCACAGGAATCACGTGAGCCCCCAAAAAACACTACCGCATGTCCGCCCATGTGCAAACACAAAAAGCTACCAATCTCCTTGTTCTTGTTCATTTGTTAGAAAAGCAAAGGGCGTTTCTATTTAAGTAGTGCTATAATGTGGCCAAGATGTAGATCGATCAACAATAAATACACTAGATCTGAATCTAATCTTGAATCTTTATCTTGTAGATCTTGAGGTGGCCGAATCTGTTCAACTCTAAACGCTGCCTACATTGTTCTACACAATAGAAGTTTAATTGTGAGTAATGAAAGGTCTGTTCAATGCAATGCGTCCATTGTCTGAAGTCGAAAGCATCACATAGTAGTATCTAGTTTAAACACCACGTGAATCAATTTACAATTGAAACAGGCCTGACTTGGGGACCACCATGGTTCCACGTCAGACTCCCACCGAGTGTATGTGACGTCACGAAGTCACCTGACGCCGCTTTTGGCACTGACGGCTCGTGACGACCGTTAGCTGGACCGGAAATTGGACGTCCTAAATGGGCAGCCAGACTAAGTATTGCGAGGACTGCGATGAACGCCCGAGTATCGATTACTTTATTCTTTCCCTCGGGGCTTTTGTGTTTCCAGATATTTGGACTACTCAGATAAGGGGCTCCAGCGGTAGGCCATGAGGGGCGAATGAATTAAGCTTTATTTTCACGTTGTCACCCTTAAAAGGATTTGATGAATGTCCGTCTTTTCATTATTTTCACTCTCTACCTCCGGCAGTTCCGTTTCCCCAGATTCTTCGATTGACTGGGTTTGATAACGATTCCTAGTTTGAAAAATAGGTCGAAGGCTTTCAGGCCGCGGTTTCAAAGGTGCAGACAACCTCGAAATGAGATAACAGCATTGGCGAAATGTGATTTCCATCGATCTGTAAGATGTATCAGCTAAAAATTCGATGTTAACACCAACAACATATCCATTTCACTGCAATAATCTTCACTCTGCACCCCACCCAAACCATCGAGATTATATGATTTGAAAAGTTTCGTTGAGTTAGAAAGCTTCAGATTCGAATGCACTAGATTGATCCCTCGATACATTATTTCCACATAATATGGTCTTAACTTAAGACTACTGTGCTTCATACATATTTTTCAGGGGTTCGAATCCCTCTGAGGACTTTCTGGACCTAGGTCATGTGGGTGGTTTTTATTAGGCTGCCCACCCCCGTTCTATGGAGACGGACGTAAAAACATAGGTCCCATCTCTTATATGATTTTAACATGTCGGGAGGGGTGTAAAAGTAATACTTCATCTATCCCTAACCCCAACTACCTGTTTATTGAAAAGGAAAAAAAAACACAATATTCTGAGGATACAATGGGAAGTTTTGTCATCATGTCCAAATTGTTTTAACAAATCCTAGCCGATTTAACAATCAATATAGGCACTAATTCACTCGAGCAAAGATTCTGATATTTTAACTTTAGATCATGATGAAAAAATAGGTCAGAAAACCGGTGTTCGGGATATCATTTTTCCCATCGCTGATAACTATAATACATTTCATATCCTGAACATCGTAAGCAAAAGTTACCTTTTTGTACTCAAACATACATTACATTTTGAACTCGATCCAATTTTATTTTTTCTAAATTCGACTTTTGATAAGTTCAGATTATACAAGTCTATAGAGCTCGACGAATATCTTTTAAAAAAACATTTTACTTTTACCTGGAATGTGGGTCTAGAAAAACGTGATCTTTGGGAGATTGTCATCCCAGACGTAATTTCCGTAGAAAGGCGAGGTTTCTTTCATGTGTCTGAAGGAAGTGTTAATGTAATAACGTGATGTCTTTAAGCTGAGATATCTCGTCCAAACGCTGTCTTCAAAAACACATCGGAAGCTTACAGTTCCGTTCAGATCTCCGTCTCATGTTGCGAATTGGGGGAGGGGAGGGAGATGGAGTGGGGCGGGGGGAATTGCTTTTCTTATTATTATCATTGATGATGGGCAGGGCCTGTATTTATCACTTGACCCAAAAGCCGCCTATGTGTAAACACAACGAAGCAACCAATATCCCTGCTCTTGTTCATTGCTTATAAATATAAACGGTGTTTACGTTAAAGTCGTGTCATATTTTCTTGCTTTACTATGACCACGGTATAGATCGATCAACAATCAATACACTAGATCTGAATGTGGATCTATGTTTATATTCTCTGGTAGATCTAGAGGTTGCCAAACTCTGTTCAATCACCTCAACGCTTCCTACATCATTCCACACAACGGAAGCTCAGCTGTAAGCAATGGAAGATCTGTTCAGTGCGATGCGTTCGTGTTCTGAAGCCATGTGAGTCGTTGCAGTCACGTGGTAAAGTAGGCATCCTCATTATTGACAAAGTTGACTCAAGAAAGGTCATCTTGATCCCCCACAGTCACCACAGAGCAGCGCCAAATGGCAATTTTCTTTCCATTCTCTTGTTTCTTTCTTCTTTTTTTTTTTTTTTTTTTGGTATGACCAAAGGTAAGAGGTTTTGATAGGGTTTAATAATGAAGTTTGCCAAGACAGCGGCCATAACTGGCCAAGATCGATTTCAAACTGCCGAGGGATCTTTAACGTGCACACACACACACGGGTCCTCCGAGTTTATCGTCCTTATCCGAGAAGACGAAGTAGGTGCTTGGTCCCACCTATCGAGGAGACCAGGGACTGAAAATGTGATGCCATTCATCATTCATCATTCATCTACCATCCAGACCACACAGTGAGCTGCAACAACACCGCGGAGAGGGGGAAATCCCGGAATCACGCATCACTCACAGTACTCACACCCTTCAACTGTTTGTGTTCACAACTGGCGCTGCACCGCCGTGCACCAAACAACGAACCCCCGCTCTATCATCACTCAGTGTCATAAGGCTGGAACGGAAATGCCGGATATGTTTCAACTCAACACGGTATCTACCGCTTGTGGCAAAATGAGTTATACTCGCCGTGCCGTTCTTTTCCGTGATGTATGCTGTATGACAATGTATTCCATCAAAAATAATGAGCGCGCCCCGTATAAATCACGAATTCGAATCCCATGCGTAAACACAACAACAAAGCAACGGACTTCTTTGTTCTTGTTCATTTTTTATAAGGACAAGAAGTGTTTCTGTTTAAGTCATGTCTCTTCATTGTGCCACTCAGCCCAATGTCTGCGCGATCTCGATCTCACATGTTACTCTCCCATCGTTTCTTCTGTCTGCCTCTTTTTCCTACCACTCTACCGTGCCCTTTAGGGGTATAGAAGATGTAAAAAGTGATCGGAAAAGGAGTGTGATTTTTGTTCTTCTTCTTTCTTTTCTTTTTCTTTCTGTTTTTCTTCTTCTCTTAAAAAGGAATATCGTTCACGTGTCTGTCACTGTCTGAAATTAGATACTAAAATAAGGAAAAAGTGGCAGCTTAACAAAATGTAAAGTAATCCTCTTAAAACAAACCCCCCAAATAGAAACCCAAAACGGAAAAACGTAGAACCGAGAGACTATAAAACCTGCCCCCCCCCCCCTTATAATTTTCTTGTCGTTGTTTTTTGTTGTTTGTTTTTTTTGTTTTGTTTTTGAACGCCCCCGAAATAAACATTGAATCACCATCCCTAAACACACAAACACAGATAGAGAGATAGAGAGATAGAGAGATAGGGAGAGAGAGAGAGAGAAAGAGAGAAGGAGAGAGGGGGAAAGAGAGAAAGAGAGAGAGAGAGAGAGAGAGAGAGAGAGAGAGAGAAACAGATACAGATACAGACACAGAGACATACAGACAGACAGACAGACAGACAGAGAATAAAAATACCGTCGTTAAGGGAACCGGCATTTGTTATGTACACAAAGCACACACAAACTCAGGATCAAAACTTCAGCTGGGAACGCAATGTTCATTTGAACGTATCGATTTTCGATTTGCAAACTTTCATATATACACGCAGTGAAAAAACATCGACGAGAATATCGTCAATGCAAACTCGACACTTATAGAGAAGAGACCTTATGAGAGGCTCGTTAAAAGCGCACTGCGTTAATGGCTTAACTCCAGGCGCGCCAAGTGACACGTACGTGCGAATAGTGTGATGGTATCGTATGTATACCGAGCTTTTTCAAACACTGAACATTTTATAGCTGTGAGAACTGACGAAGAGCCAATGTAGCTCAATGTTGGGTGATTCATAGCTGGGTACATCACCACGCTTCGGCCTTGACCACACTGCAAGCACTTCATTTTTGTTTAAATTCAGTTTTAACGACACTTTTTAGATGATAATAATATAAGAGGTGGGACCTACGTTTTAACGTCCGTCTCCGATATGAAGGGGGGGGGGGGAGAGTCATGAAAACCGCCCACACGATCCATGTCCAGAATGCCCTAATAGGGATTCGAACTCAGGTCGTCCGCTTGGAGACCAAAGACGTCAGCCCAACTTGTTAACCATTCGGACACGGCACGGCCCATTACACTGGTAGATAGCTGGGATTGACCAACTAGTCTTCTCGGATACGGACTCCGATGTCCCGTGTGCACGTTGCGCACATCAAAGATCCATTGGCAGTTGGAAATCGATGAAGAGTAGGCAGGTTATGTTCGCTGACCGAGCAAAATTCGTAATGCTGTCCAAGCACACTGATTGAGGCGCATCGATGGACCACACACAGACTGGCGACACGGCATATTTCACCGAAGCGTCTTTCAGGTTTGTATTTAAAAAGATTCTAAACTAATGGTTTCTTATTCAATCCCAACTTTGTTCAATTATATACACAAGAGCAGCTAACGTGTTTTACCCGATCTAACCAACAAGTTCACACAGTTGCCAATGACTAACATGGCTATAAAAGATCACACACGACACTTTTTTGGACGTTTTCCATTTTGGCAGCAAGTGTGAGATTTAGCTGCTGGTATTATGAGCCTGTAGTTTATGGCCTGTAAAACATTAAATTATTAGAACTATCTGGTGATTTCAACTATTTTGAGCATTGAAGAGAAATTGACACAGAATCTACATAAATATATAACAAATCTTACATGTTTTACGAAGGATTTCCAAGCGAATGCAATTTCAGGTTTCCAAAATTCGAATTGAATATTTACATCAGAAGTCATATCTACCCAAGTCGAACTACTGGAATGAACATGTGTTTCCTGAAACCTGTCGCGATTAAAAAAAAAAAATTACGGTTCAATATTTTAAAAAAAAGAAGATACAACTAGAGTGAGTAAAACAAAACGATTGAAAATAACATGATCCTAAGAAGCATCCATGTGTCCTACCTATGAGGCAGTTATGATTATCTTGGTCATTAAAAGCAGCAGGCAAACCATCAGTGGACAGGACACCAACGAAGATATATGAGCGTTTTGAACCATACATTAACTGTACTAGACGTTTTTATAAAAAATGGCATCCTGTTTTATTTCGACATTTATTGAAGCCTAATTTCCGTATGCCGCACTTAATCGCACTTGACAGTAAGCCGAATCCTTTAAAAACGTATATCTTTTATAGGGAACGTTCAGGGCGTAGTCCTTTAAAAGCGCATATCTTTTATAAGGAGCGTTCGGGGTGTAAGTTACAAGCTTGCATGTCATGTGGGATGTCCACTGAGGGGGTGGGAAGTGCCCACACAAGACAAATCAAACAGGAGAAAGACATCCCTCCCTCCCTGAGCCCACAGTGCATTCACGAACAAGCGGAGCGGCTAATAAGGCCACACACACGCAGTCTTCAAACAGCCGGCAGTGACCAAGAAGGCAGGAGCATCAAACAAGCCAGACTCTACTAATGAGCAGCGCGCGCCTCCTGGCCGAGCAAATGTCAAGGTCGTTTGCTCTGCTTGGTTGGCCAGGTGCGCAGCCATCTAGGGAGCCAAGAAAAGGCAAGATGCCATCCCCCATTCTCCCCCCCACAAGTCTTTAGTGTCCCAGTTTAAAATTATTTTTTTTAAAACCCAGGCCTCCTATACAATGTGACCCTTGTTGAGTTAGTAATCGAGTTTTGACGCATTTGTTATGTGTGAATA
>JAUELK010266071.1:0-15844 GCA_031471215.1 Gastropteron pacificum | reverse complement strand
CGCCGTTGGTTGGCATTGGATCGGGAGCGGAAGTGGCGTCATTATACAAACACCCGTGCTGGTGCAAATAGACACTGAGTTAAGGCCACTCCTGGTGGAACTGCAATACCGGGCTGACCAATGGCGAGAGAGGATCAAAATCCGGTCATCTCGCCTAGG
The DNA here is from genome assembly GCA_031471215.1 of Gastropteron pacificum. Lineage (NCBI taxonomy): Eukaryota > Metazoa > Mollusca > Gastropoda > Cephalaspidea > Gastropteridae > Gastropteron > Gastropteron pacificum. The sequence continues at coordinate 15,685 of JAUELK010266071.1, read as the reverse complement.
CTCAAAAACATATAGCTCTCTAGTCGTCTAAGCTATACATGGCACCTAAGCTGCAATGTGATCAATATGTCTCTGTGATTGGAATATCGGAGACGACAACAACATGCCAACATAACGCAGAGATAACATAATGTGTCTACGTTCATAATTTGTTGCCATACACTGGCTTGATCCATGTAGTATATCCTTACTAGATCAACACGTTCTCATAGAAATAGATAGTTATTCATTTTGATGAATTATGCGTTATTCAAATTTAAATTAGTGGTTACAAGTATAACGCCTGGTATTGCAAACACGAGAACTCAATTCATTTAGACCTGTAAGTTCAAAATGAACGAAAAGCTTCAAGAATCGTTCGCCAGACGTTTATGTCAAAACGACAGATTTTTACATATGTACATTATGATGCATCTAAAGTGCAAAGCAGTTCAAATACAACGATCTTTATATGACAGATGACCCGTAACACAAAGTAAGCTCCAAACCAAAATGTCTGACATAAACCCCTATCATATGCCGGGAAAAGCTGAACCGTTTCCAGAGTTCCCGAAATTATTGGATTTACTGAGAATCCAGTGCAAAGCGGGACCAGGCCACAAATCTAATCTGGGTAAGTTCTTTAAGGTCCTTTGCTCCCATCGAAGACATTTTCCTTCTGTGAACCAAACCCCTGCCCAGCCCCGACACACACATGGTCGGTTGTTCCCAACGCTTACACACACACACACACACCTGAAAGGAGAGCCTCTGCTCATCCCTGCCCTTCCTGATCCTCTCCTCCCTGTCCTTCCTCTCCATCTCCTCCACCTGGTCCTTCAGGCTGGTCTTGGGGATGTGTACTTTCACCAGCTGCTCCAGCTTGTCCAGGGCGTTGCTGGACTTCTCCTGGAAGCTCACCACTGGGAAGTCCAGGGACATGATGCCCACCTGACACATAATATAGATAGCATTTACATAGTGCTTTCCACACTCTAGAGCAAGCTCAAAGCGTTTTACAGCCACTATTACCCCGACAGCCTTGATTCATTTCAGCTGTCTATAGTCGGGTACCCATTTTACACATGGGTGAGGTTAGATAGTTGTGACAAGGTACTTTTTCCAAGAGTACACCTGGTGTTCAATAAGAAAATACTCTCAAATCCAAATCGAGTTGGCACACCTGGGATTCGAACCCCAGACCTTTGACTCGAGAGGCCAACGCTCTGACCCCCTGACCCCTAGATCACTTGAGATGAGATGGGATGATATGAGAAAATATAAGATGAGAAGATACGATAAGATGATATGAGAAAAGATGAGACGATATATGATAGATGAGATAAGATAAGATTAGATGAGATGGGATCAGATTAGATGAGATGGGATAAGATGAGATGAACATTAACATGGAAATGAAACACACACACCACACAATGTTGTTTGGCCATGGCCACATGACAAAGGACTACTATGACTACGACATAAGAGAGGCAGGTGGAATGCCATAAATAAATAACAACTGGTGAAGTATAATCCATCTAAAAATAAAATCCACATTAAAATGTATACAGTTTTAAACCGCTGCAAACTGTAAACAATGGCAAGTTGTCATCAGACGTCCAACCTCAAACACAGAGACTGCACACCTTAAACGGAAGAAGAAGAAGAAGCAACAACAACAAAAGTTTACCTCAGAAGCTCTCCATTTGTTGCCAGATCCTACCACAGCCAGAATGACTGGCAGTTTCAAAGTCTTGACTGCGTAGCGGAACTCAATGACACAGTTGCTGGAGGAAGCATACTGGTCTGACATGCACACCACAACCACTTTGCAGTTGAGTAAACCTTCTCCAATGTCTTCAAACAAACCATGCTGCCAAATCAAACAACATGGGACAACTTTTGTCTTGTTATTGTTAATGCTTATGAGTTATTATTAACTACCAATGCCTGGATATATACAAAAACACTTTTTCAAGATCTGTTTAACATACAGACACAAGAAATAGAGTTTTAGTAAGATTATCAAAGTAAATGCACAGTATATGTAAAAGTTTGTAGCATGCCTTTTCACTTTAATATTCCCAGGTAAACATAACATGTATCACAAGGATTGTACACTCAATTATACAATCAACAACAAAATCCTGACCGTCAAGTATTCACAATAGGATTTACACTACTTGAATACAAAAGTGTTCTTTTATCTCCATTCCAAAACAACAGAATTGTCTAGGCTCTATGTATGCATAATGGAAACAATGCACAGAGAGAATCCTTTCAAGAATGTAAATGTTATATGCCTTGAGCTACTCAAGTAAAGGCGAAAATGCAAATAATAAATAAATACAAAGATACTGACCACTCCCACTCTTTCCACATCAATCCAGCAGGCCACGTCCTTGCTGTCTAAGAACTCCTTCATTTCCCTGGGATCACCATAGCCCAAGGCCCCCTCAGTAGTCCTTGGAAGTGAAGTAAGGTAGAAGAACATGTCAACTGAGTTCATGGAATTTAAACATTAAGATTTAATAACAAAAAGGTAATGATGAGGTGTGGTATGGGTAAAATGTAGAATGTTTAGATTAAGAGCTTGTGTTGCTTCAGAATTATACCTTTTCAACATTTCTTTTACAGACACTAAACAAATGTCTGCCAAGCCTGCCAGTACAGTGTATCATTCAATCACATGATAATGTCTCACAATGGCACATAAAAAAACCCCAACTGTATGCTGGTATATCAAGAAGCTAAACATTTGACTAATCAATGTTAAAACATTAATACATTGAGATACACTCAGTACCTGTAGTACAACTTTTCACTAACACAATTCAACAAACTCAGCCATAAGGTACAAATTAAGAGGGAAGAGAGAGGGAGAATGGATGTATGAAATCCTACCTGCTTCCTTTGGCTGCGGCCATAGCTGAGTTTTGCCAACAGTAGGACAGGAAACAAGGTGGGAAAGTTTCCTTCTTTGGTGTAATTTCTTTGGGGACATTCTTCTCTTGTAAGATTGATTCAATCTCCTCAAACTTGAAGTTGTAGCGACTTGCCTTCATCATGTTGATGAACACCTTCAATCATTGGGAAGGAAACAATATGAACTAAATCACGAGAAGTCTTAGATTCATAGGTTTACAGTTTTGCATGAAAACCAGGTGACAAAGTGCTGTACAAATTTGGAAATTTAGATGAAATGCACATTGAAGTAATGGGGGAAACAAAATTGAATTTGAAAGTGAATAAACCAAGATTTTTGACAGGTAGTTAGATTCCCATCCTGACATATCCTCTTTTGCATTCATCCTGATCGAAAATGTATGTGTATATACACATACATTTACTTAGGCGTAAACACTGAAATATGTACTGCATAAGGCAATAGAGAATTTCTTCTATAAAACAGATATGTTATTGTGGCATGAAGTTAGATGAAGATTTGACAAGAAGTAGAAGAACTGCCCTTAGTAAAGGAACATTTTTTTAAACACACATAGATCCCTGGTAAATGATTTCCCCACAAACAAGACTCACTTCATCAGCCAGCAAGATGCCCATGTTACTTTTCTTCCATTCCAGATTCTCCCCTACAGCAATTAGCACTATGGGCTTCTTCAGCGTCAGGCGGGCGTACTTGAAGAGGTTACAGCATGCTGTGTTCTCCACATAGCTGTTAGACATGAACACCATGAACACTTTGGCTTCCATCAGAGCAGTGGCCATCTTGTCGGTGGACTGCATGCTGGACGCAGGTGGGACCCAACTGCAAACGCAGTACAGACAAAACAATCAATCTACTCAAACATCTTAGCATTAAGTAGCACTGCCAATGTTTTTAAAGTAAAGTTGTCTGTGCAAACACTGACATTGTAAATTGCTTCAATTGACATCTCTATACAATTTTTTAACATCAAATTAAACAAAACAATACGAAAACAAACTAAAAACATTTGTGTGGATATTCTTCATCTAGACCTGTCGGAAGATCATCTACAGAACTCTGGCATCCTTTGTATCTTGACAATTTGAGTAGGCAAATAGTGAAAAAGTCTCACCATCTGTAACCCAACTTGTCCACATCAGCTACGACACGTGAGGGAAGCACTGTCTCTGAATCCACCACCACTGTGTCATCCTCACAATAGGACACAAAGATGTCTGAGGACACAAAACCCCAAGTAAGTCTGTGTAAAATTGTCATATGGTTTATTTCTTCAGTACATAACCTTACTGAGCAGCAAACTCAATGTACTTCCATGTTTCAACATTTCAACAAATGCACTTTTTTTTTAATTCTAAAAAACAGCACTTACTGCTTAGGTTTATACTACTAGAAGTGCAACCAGTGTGGCATTTGTGAGCATGTTCAGTAAATTAAAAAGATTTGCCAAATGTTGGAAGAAACTTGACTCTTTAGAGTCTTAGTCTGATTCATATCAACTCAAATCTGAGACTTCTGACAGAAAAGATGATATACTGACAATTAATACTGACATGTTGAATGATTCACTCAGTCATTGTTCCCTAGTCAATCAAGTCGTAACATTAAAAAAGTGAAAATACATGTTGAAAATTGGTTCAAATAGTAACAAACTGATTATAGTACATAAAGCATTGAATGTTCTAGTGATGAAAACAAGTATAACATGGAATAGAAAAGGAAACTCGGAGCTCATGTCTCACCAGCTGTGAGGTCCTCTTGCAACTCTTTCATGCCTCGCACAGCCTGGACAAGGTGAAGGTCAAAGTCTTGGGTACTGTCAGGGGGCATAACCGCTGTGTACACAAAATCTCATATTGAACATGTACTTTATAAGATAACATCTATCTTACATTCTAATCAGGAATAGAAATTGAAGATTCTTTGAAAAATGCTGAGAATAAAAGTTTCATCTGCACACACACCTGTTCCTACATAGTAATAAAGCACCTAGAGCCTTTTGGATAGGCGTTATAACAATAAACTTTATTATCAACCTTATTAGCCTTACAATGTCATTCAATTCAGTAAAATAGGCAATAACAATTGTAGAAAGCAACATAGAATAAAAAGCACTTACATCTCCCAATACCCTCTGAGTGAGCATGGACACGAAATAACATTTATTCCATAAAAGAATGAAAATTGTGTCTACTGAATTCAATAGGAACTTTCAATTGTCTTACACAAAGCTTTCTGTAAAAAGTGAACCCCTTACCATGCATGTCAGTGATTGAAATGGTGTGAAAGTATTTAAGGCACTGCAAGAATGGAGCCTTCATTTCTGTAGCTCTTCTGACAATGGAGGCAGCAAACAAGTGAGGATCTTTCACAACCTGAAACACAGGAATTCATGGTAACACTTTCAGGACTTCAATGTAAACCTGCTACAAAATATGACGGGTACTACTAAATTTCTCTTCATTAACGAACAGGAATTGTGTCTATTACTATTTCTTTAAAAAAAAAGAAAAGAAAAAACAGAAAGAAATTATGCATGACGAGAAAATAAAATAAAAGCCCTATTTATAACATATGTTAGGTTGTAAAATAAGTGGCAACATTCCTATTCAACTATGTTCTGAGAAAGTAAAGACAAGGATTGAGTGTCCCACCAGTTTAGCGCAGTCAGGGCACGGGATGAAGAAGTCGTAGGTGATGCCTCGGAAAGACTCCAGGATGAGCGTCTCAAAAACTTCATGTACCAGGAAGGTGATGTTCTCTGGACGAGGTCCCTGGGCTTTCACAGTCACCTCAGAGTCACTGGTCAGACACAAGCATTGGTAGTTACTATTTGTTATTTCAACTCTGACTTTCAATTTTCTTAACAAACGTCTGACTTTAAGTTTTCTTAACAAATGCTCCGTTTTCTTTTCTTCTTCTTTTTTTGGTTCTATATGGACTTCAATGTAAGATCAGATAACTTGGCAAATTCTCAAACTCTCAAACTAGAGGTCCTAAATGTACCTGTGCCAAAAACTGTTCATGCATCACCCACACACAAATGTGTTTCCCAAACTTAATCATCTAAATTGCAATAAAATGTTGTTCACTGAGAGTATTCTTTTTTTTATTTACTTTTTTTTAAAAAGGGTTTTACATGAATAATAAAAGGAAGAATAAAAGCCATTTTTAGAACATAGGCCTATTACATTTCTTGTTCACATAGAGCAAGGAATTTCAATGCTTCTGGTAAGTTTTAATACAATAAAAATAGTGCAATCAAGTAGATACCCTGACTGGTGAAGTAGACAGATGTGTCCATTCTTCTTCAAGTATGAGCCTCGCTTCCAGATCAGAGAACTGTCACTGAATTCATGAAGTCTCACCTGAGGTGACAACAAGTACACAAGTGTGTTGATTAAGTCCTTGAGCCAAAACTACCTGAAAGTCAACAAACTTTACCTAGAGTAAACATCACATTAAAAAGACATGGTGACACTTCTTCTTTGCCTTTTGGTACTGCTAGTGCTTATCCAACACACTAATTTATTGTTCGTTTTCTGTGATCTTCCTATTTCATATAGCAGATCAGTTTTCTTAAAAACATTCTCAGCTATAAAATCTCATTTTCTGCATTTATTCTTATGCTTTGTGATATTTGAAAGCAATTTTGTATACGCAAAATTCCTACTTATTGTGTTGATAAACTGTCTTGTTCAAATATCTTTCTTAAATTTATAGAACTAAACCTGTAAGAAAAAAAATGAAGTGTACTTATGATAACACTTTTTTCAGGTATTAAAGAGAAACAACAAAGGTGAAAACACACTTCTCTTTAGTCTTAAAACAATCACTCTGTGCTTTATCCACTCTGAGACAAAGGTTATGAACTGGAAAGTGAAACTGTGCCCAACATGGTACTGTGAGTGTGGAGACAAAGAAACAACAACACATATCTTCAAGACATGCCCAAAGTACAACAAAATTAGACTCGAGACAGGGCCTATAAGAACTGACATCAACAGGAAATTGCATGACCACAGAGAAGAAGAAGAAGAAGGGGAGGAGGAGGAGCGGGGAGGAGGAGGAGGAGGAGGAGGAGGAGAAGAAGACAAAGCAAAACGCATCAAACATTTATTGGTAGCAGAGTTGTAAGAAAGCTTTGATTCAAGAAGACATTACATTCACTCTACAAACCTGGCCTCGGTTGAAAAGTCCAGCGGGGAGATAGTCAAATTTGTATACAACTTTGGTCTCCTTCCTGTGGTTTCCCTTTTCAAGTTCAGGCCATTCAAACTGAGTACAAAGAGAGTGAAAAAACATTGACATAAATGTAACTCTATTGAAACCATCAAAAATAGGTTTACTACCGGTTGCCTAAATGTCAAAGGTTATAGGCTTGAATTCCTTAGTCATTGTCTTTCACTAGTTGTCTCTTCTCTTTTTCTTTCTTGTCCCAGATAGAGGTGACCCAAGCCCCGAATTTCAAGGATAGCTCCTATTTAAGATGAACTTTTGCCTGGTGCCAAGGAGTTTGTCTAAAGTGGACTCCACTGTATGACTACAGCATCTTCAACACGGAGGACTTTGCAGAGTTGAGAGAGTTAGAACAAAGAGACTGTCTCTGACCTCTGGCTGTGCCTCAGGAAGCAGACAGGGCACCAAGTTGACGGGTTCATCCTTCAGAGAGAACGTCAAGTCAAACTCTTCAGTCAGCCTGAGCATCCAGTCATGCAAGGATTTGTTATAGTCCTTCCACACCTTGTCAATGTCTGCATGTTCAAGTCTGCCCTCCTGTGAAATATAACAGTTTTAACAAGCAAAAACAACTAGATGAGAATCAAATAATTATCTGTAAGTGTGTAACTGAAATGTTTGCCTTTGTTCACACTTCAGGATAAATTGTCTATTACAAATCGTTTACACAATGATAGAATAGACCAGAGTGACAAGAATGTCAACAAACCAAAATCAACACACATGACAAACCCAAACCAAAAACACCCACTGATACAATACACACACTAGGAAATGATGAAGGCTTTTCTCTCTTAGAAGACAAGGGTGAAAAGTACTGTAGCTCACTTTGATGAAGGAGTCTTTGACTGAGACGACACAAGCCATTACATCGACAATCCACTGGGGGTTGATCACCACATGGGACTTGAGGCCAATATTGCTGAAGTACTGCAGGGAGCCTAAGTCGTGGAGGAACTGGACTGCCTGGGTCACCTGCAAGATTAGGTAATAGATAGCAATCAATAGATAGCATTTATATAGCACTTTTCCCTGCTCTACAGCAAACTCAAAGCGCTTTACAGCCACTATTACCCCAACAGACCTGATTCATTCCAGAGCCCTCTCAATCTCCTGGGAGGCATACTGGTAGTGCTGCCTGGTCAGCACCCATGCCAACATACTACCAAGATCATTCACTGGCTATAGTTGGGTACCCATTTTAAACCTAGCACAGCAGTATAGCATGACATCTGGAAAATGAATGAAAGAGAAAGAGATTATAGCAAGCATGTGTTTCTTGTTCATTCTTGTCTTCTTCTTCATTCTCAAATTGCAGGTGTTTAAGACAAAAAAGGTATATTTAAGTAGAGTTATCATACTCACTTCAGTAACATCAAAAATTCCTGAGCGATTGGCCTGAGTTTCTAGCTCTGTGTATTTGATGATGTTTTTGTTCTTCATTCTGAGAAATACAGAGAAAATATAATTTACTTATTTAGCAATATTGTCTTTTCTTGAGAGCAAAACATAAAGAGCATAAAACACACAGTATACATGCATACATACAAATAAACAGTAGGCTACAATATAATAAAAATTGAGAGAATATGTTAAATCGCATGATGCATAAATGAATGAGCAATCTAAGAGTTTATGTCATTTTATAAGAAATACAAATGTTGTTTACAATTTTTTTTAAGTTGTATAATTCCCATAGAAATGGAAGTCAAATGTGTCCATCTACCAAAGAAGGTAGGGGCTTTGCAGTTTTCAACACCACTGCAACTGGATTATGAATAAAAACTTTCATAATCTTCCATAAACATTTCTTGATGTATTACTGTTATAAATCCATAGTTATGCATTTACACATCTAAATCCCACACACGTATGTGTTGTATATGTTTAACTAACTACTCCCACAATCTCAAACAATAATGACTTGATGCCCTAGTAAAAAATTACAATTCTCTTTTCTCTACAACACATAGATTCTGTTAAACAATAGAGCAGCACCCAGTAGTGGTCCATTGTAGAGCACACTGAGCTCTCTCACTCTATCAGGCGATTAATGTGTAACCGCATTCCTCATCGACTCACTGCTTCAAAGACTGCTCAAAGTTCAGCCAGACACCAGGGATTTTCTCCCCCATGTACTGTTGTCTCAGCGTCACTTCAATCAGACTGTCCTGCAACTCTTTCACACCCTGTCAAAGTGACACAAACAGTGCATACAATATTCAAAGAAAGTTTCCATTCTACCAGTTAAAATCTGATAACACAACATACTTTTGATTAGCCTGGCACTCCATTTTTCTTTGCTTGATGACATGTTGCTTTGTGGAATGATTCTAAAATGCATTATTCATCAAAGAAGGGAAATTAACACCATTGGTTTAAGTCATTAATATCAGCAGTGTTATCTCTTGAAGGATTGAACAATGACAGAAACATGGATCTTCTTCTTGCCACAAAACAATAGCCTATAAAGTGTCATCATTATTCACTTTAATAGTTATCAAAATTACCTATCTTCAATTAAAATATAATGTTAATGTGATGCAAAGTAAAATAGAATTTAATAAATAGTAATCATTGTTCTTAAAAAGGGTTATGGAGTGACTGAGACTGCATGGCCCTACCTGTCCAGTGTGAGATGACACAAAGTGAAAGCCAACGATTTGTGGATACTTTGCCTGCATTTCTTTTATTGGTATCTCAACTTTAGACACCTGTGGAGAAAAATTAATAGGGCGAATGATAAAGAATTGTCTCTTGATTTTCGCTTTATGACTTTCTCAAGATGTGTTGAAGTAAATAGTGTAACTCAAAACAAAATCAACAGTATGTCTTTACAAAATAGGACACATTTCAGAAGTCCACAAGTCTACATTGGTATAAGGTACTTGATAATAACTCGATATTTACAGTAGTTAAACATCTATACAAAGCAGACCAGTACAATTTAGGCTACAAACCTGGTCAAGATGAGTGCCCACTACAAAGATGGGGGCCTTGGGAGCGTGTACAGAAATGGAGCTCAGCCAGAAGGCCAGGCCTGCGTGCTCATGGCCCAATCTTATGTTCCACATCAAGAGATACATAGCACGATCTGTGAGGAAAAACTGTGACAACAAAGCAAGTAAGAAATCACATACATTCCATATAGTCATCTTCAGCATCAATGTCATATTGATAAAACAATATCTTGACAGAAGAGACAACACTTATCTTTGAAAATGATCATTGAATGTATGAACGGTCAAGGAACTTGCTTTATTCAATGAACTGCTGAGAATACTTGTGAATTAATTCTTTATTTCGTATTTAAAGCCAAAGGCTCAGGTTTCAAAAATGTTCACATAACACTATTATAAAGACTTCCAAAATGAAAATTCAGTATGCAAAGCTCATGAAACATGTCTTGTAGATAAAATGTCTGAATAATTGACAAAAGAAACAAGTTAATGAATTTTTTTTTCTGTCAACACTATGTAATGTCATATGAGTGAACGAGAAGAAGACTATCTACTGTAACAATTTAAAGTCTTTATTTCCTTGAAGCCAGATCCCTCACCTGATGAGTGTTGTAATAGACTGTCTGTCCTGCAAAGTCCCACACACTGTATGTGATGTCACCTTCCTCGGTGGACACAGCCCATGGACAGATGTCAATACCTGAGGAATAGCACAGTTATAATAGCCCATTTATGTAGCCCCCTTTTCTCGATTGAGCTTCAAGTGCTTTACAGCACAGACATCAATGTTTCTTTCAATGTTCTGTTGCATTCTTCTCTGACTTCACTATCATCTATGAACTCATTACTTACTGTTACCTTGTGTGATCTTGGTCTTGATTTTTAAAATGATAGGCATCCATTGATTTTTCTTTCTTTCTTCGATAAGAGTGTTGTAGATCTTGATTTCTTTATAATTAAAGAACTCACAAAACATCCTACCTATCTGATTACTTTTATGTCCCCTAAATCCATACAAGAATTGAGACAACATATTTGATTACTGGAATTATAATAATATGCATATATATGTACTCTAAATAAAAATGGATACCACAATAACTTGAAGTTAGAGAGTCCACGAATTAGCATATTTTCTTTTGCCACACACAAAGTGGCACATTAGAGATAATTTACATTGAAGAAGTAAAGAATCATATTGATGTCTTCTTCATTTACACATACTAATATGGTACAATGCAACCCACATTAGCATGTTCATTAAGAATACACTAATTTCTGACAACCTGTTTCTCAGCTGCCATAAAGTCCATGTAACATGTTATAGATATACCATCACAGTAATGGTAGAGTTACTAGCCCTTGAATGGATTAATCAAAAGGGTTAATTTGTAGTTACCATCAGTTATTTCCTCTCCAACATTAAGATCAGCTTTCTTGTCTCTACTCAGAAGGGCTTTTACCAAACTGGAATGCAAGAAAAGGTTACACAACTCAATATCAACCATTTTAGCAAAAATGTTTTCTACATTTTCCCATTAACAGTGTTTCAATTTAAATGCAAGAAATTTCAACAGGTCAAAAGCATAGACATCAAACTATTAGTTCCTTTTTTCGAATTTTATAAAGACAATTGAAGTAATAATATTGAATTCATATAGCACCAGAATCCACCAGGAGTGCTTTAGGGTGCTTCACAAAGTCTTAAAAGAGAAAAACAATTTACCACATTTCACACTCAGCAGTTGCACACACATATTCTTCATCAAATTTAAGTCATTGGGTTTTTAATGTCTTTTTCTTCTCTAGTTTTTCTTTTTCATCATCATTCTAAATTGAAGATGTTAAAGTGTCGATACACTGAATGAGGACACGGACGTTAACGGGCGCTTGTTCAGCTGCCGGTGAAAACCCCAGGTCAGCCTGACACAGAATGCACCAGACCGTGACATCAACGGACATCTCTGCTGTGCCGGCAAAATTCGAATTTTGCGAAAACACCCAAACTTTATTTCACGATATCTCTAATAATGTTCAACGTAGAAAATCAGCAGATATCTCACTCAAAAGCCTGTCTTTTGACTTATACAACGGTAATATGTTTACCAACCTTTGTTTACGGATATGTACAGTAGTGTTTCATTCATAGTCTTATCATATTTCTTTTTAAAATTTGGATTATAATGTCAATGCATTAAATTCTCCCCTTCTCCCCAATCAACTTTGTTGAAAATCGACATCTAGAATAAATAAACATTTTTCTGTGTGTTGTGAAAGTTTCATTTGTGAAACGTCTTTGGTTTATTTTATACGAATTTTTAAAGATAGCTATCGAGTGCTATGGGAACTGCGACCGCAGAGAACCAACAACAAAGCGGGCCGCGGATAGTGTGTTATATAGTGTGATGTTAACTTGAACCTCATAAATGTGAACCATTTTCTTTGGCACTTCTAATATTGCTAGCAATTACTGCTATATTTTTCGACTTGGGCACTACAGGAGAATAATTAGTTGACATTATTTGTTAAAAGGCACTAGTTCAGCTGCCGGTAAAACCCCCAGGTCAGCCCTACACTGTGTGCACCAGACCGTGACATCAATGGACATCTCCTCTATGCCAGCAAAATCAAAATTTTGCGAAAATACTCTGACTTTGTCTCACGATAACTCTATCAATATCAAACATACAAACTCAGCAAATGTCTCATTGTAAAGCAATCCTTTTAACTTAAACAGCGGTATAACGTTTACCAACCTCTGTGTGACAATTGGTGTTGGAGGAACACACATATACATTGTAAAAGAAAGAAACAACGCAAATGCTGAAATTTAAAAGAAAATTCACAACAAATCACTCAAAGATGTTTCACATACCAAACTTTCACAGTGCAATAATGAGTAACTGATATATCATATTCCACAAACTCAAGAATATCTATCGGGGAGGGGCAAAGGTGGCTAATTTAAAATTGAAAAAGACGAAAAAGCAGAGGAATGGAGTGGGGAGTTTTAGCAAGACGACAGTGCAAAGGCATTGTACAAATGAGGGCAAACTTTCTATCGGCTTGTAGGGGAAATCATGGGCTCAGCGATGGTACCTTTGGGGAAATTCTAGCTTTGATGGTAAGGGTGATATCGAAATAATAAGATGCTCAGATTTCAGTAGAATCCGATTTCATCGGTGCAGTGGACAAGCCCGATGGAGTCATGGACCAGTGCTTACTGGACAAAGGTTTATTGCCCCATTGTGTTCTGGGTGCGGCCTCTTGTTGAACGAGCGCTTTTGGGGCATTCTTAACCGCCGTGAGGAGGAACTGACCTGGTTTTGCCTGCTCCTCCGAGTCCAACCATCATGAGCTTCGTTCTCTGACAGGTGACTGAGCCACTGAGTAAACGCTTCAGGTAAGCCATCGTGGTGACAAAACCCTTGCCTCGAATCTCCTTGGGGGGAGTCTTCAGCAGGGGGCAGCCATCCAGGCCTAGGCCTACACAAGCCAGGCAGACAGAGATCAGAGGTAGTAATTCAGTGAGCCAAGCACTCAGTAAATTCTTCAGAACTTGAGCTAGCTAAGAAAAAACTAGAAGACAATAAGCTTTATTGACGATGTCAAACACTAATCTCCCACAACTGAAGAAAACCTGCAGATTTCACTACATGGCATTGGACAGAAGAGCGAAGGCCTATACTGGATCACTGAAGAAGAAAAAGAAGAAGAAGAAGAAGAAGAACAACAACAACAACAACAACAACAAAAATAAGTATCAAAACAATCCTGGGACTTCCTGTACCAGCTTAATTGATGGCTTTAAAATCAAAATTGAACAAAAAAGATTTCAACAAAATAGCCAAGACAAAGATATTTAAATACACTCAACAATGATCAGTAAAAGACATAGCACACATTGAATCAGGAACACAGGTGGACGAGATAAATACTCACGCTTTAATGGCAGTGCCCCAATGCTGGCAGGGAGAGTGAGTAGATTGGGGTTATTGGACACATACAACACCTTCAGTCTGGGCAGTTGGTCAATTCCTTCTGGAAAAGAGACGATGCCATGGTACTGTAAGGACAGGAACACCAGGTTTTTCAACTGTAACAACACCTCTGGGAACCCACTGGGTGTGTCCTCATCTGGAGAAAGCAGAGAAATGAAACATATACATCCCTATCACTTTACTACCGTAACTGAATATGTTGGACAATCACTTATACATATGAAGACAACATTTAAAGTGAATTCAAAGAAGTATAAATACCATGCATAATGGAACTCAATCATTTTGAACATCTAGTCTTAAAATGCTCATATTGATAGCATACAAGTAATAGTAAGAGTTGTTTGATACACATATTGAGTAGTTTTTATATGAAAACACAGTACAGGAATACATAGTTCTGGTTTTGTCAAAGGAATAAAAATGTAAAATACATTAGAACCTTTTATTCTATACAAATCAGCGATAAACAATATTTTTTCATTTTTTCCATCCAAATGTTTAAACTGTGACTTACCAGGAAGATCTCTTCCCTTGTAGCCAAAGCGTGGAAAGACATGGAACAATGTGGCATTCAGCTTGCCCATTTCCTTCGCATCCAGCGTGCCATTGGTGTCTTCATCAAACTGGGAGAAGATGGAGGCTCTGTCCTGGAGAACAGGACAACACATAATTATGAAATCACAAAACTTGTAGTGGTGAAGGGTGCTAAATGTGGTAAAGTTTGGTTTTGTACATTTTCAGTTAACTTTACATTAAATTACCATTCAATCTTCAACTTCAACAGGTTGTTGGGGTTTTTTTTAAACAAGAAAGTGAACATAAAAATGGTTGCGCATTTTTGTTGTTGACACACATGTAAATGTATAGGTGAAACAATATTAAAGAGGCATACCTGATTGTGCTTGTCCAGCCAATAGTTCAGATTGCTGTTTCCAAGGAATTCATTCTCAAAATGTTCCTTAGACATCACACCTTTTGCACCTCTCACCTGTCAGAAACGAAACAAACAAAAATGTAAAACAATAGTAAAACAAAGATGATAGAGATAAATAAGCATGTACCAGTTTGTTTCTGTATTTTCGTGCCACAAGTAAGACATGGATTTGGATAAATAACTGTTTCTTTAAAAACTAAATAGCCTTTACACAGATCATCTCCTTTCGAAAGGCTGACCAACTATTTTTCATTCACAAGCCGACAAAATTTGCCTACAAATAAAATAAAAAAATGATGAAAAATAGCTGTATTACATGGAATCACAGGAGACTAATATAAAACTCAATATGCAGTCACTCAAACAATTTCCCCAATTGTTTTATAGAACCCTCCTCCTTCTCATTCTCTTTCTCCCTCTTCTTCTTCCTCATCCTCCTCCTCCCCCTCCCCTCCTCCTCCTCCTCCTCATACTCATCATCAACCTCCTCCCCCCCCCCCTCCTCATCTCCTCCTCTTCTTCTTCTTCTGCTGCTGCTTCTGCTTCTTCTTCTTTTTCTTCTTCTTCTTCTTTTTCTTCTTCTTCTTCTTCTTCTTCTTCTTCTTCTTCTTCTTCTTCT
>JAUELK010266070.1:0-26220 GCA_031471215.1 Gastropteron pacificum | reverse complement strand
ACTATTGTGCGCCTTGAGCCCACACAGTGGGGAAAGTGCGCGTTATAAATACACTTATTATTATTATTATTATTATTGCTGGCTGGTGGGCGCCATTACCAACATTCTGACAAGACAGATCTTTCACTGTCAGTAGCCTAACCTTTTTACATCTGGGTACGGTGAGAAATGTGTGACAAAAGAGTATCATGACTTCTTGAAGACATTTTCACAACGTCTGAGTCTCATGACTTCTTGAAGACATTTTCACAACGTCTCAGCCTCATGACTTCTTGAAGACATTTTCACAACAGCCTGGATAAACCTTTTTGTTTCAGTCTGTGATTGTTGACTTTGCCTTACTCTTCACACACTTCCCCATTTTTGGAGTTCGTGTTATGGTGCAGACACAGTGCATTCGTCTTCCCTACCTTTTTGGGGGGTATCAATATCATGCTCGAGTCCCCTTTTTTTGGCGAGTGCTTAGTCTATAGGAAATGCGTTACGCCCGTTCCGCGCGCCATAGTGGATCCACCTTTGATCACGCTCGTTTCACTCACTCAAACCTCCCCAAATTGTAGGGGTGGGCGCTTAAGGTCTGCTCTTAAATTTAATTCACCTTCGTTCACCTCGCTTGCTTGCTGTGTCATTGTGGGCTCCAGCAGCGCTCAGTACAATTCAGATTATGCACAATATCACTATTCGGAGATCGTGAACCAAGCGTTATGAAAGAAAGACGAATTCACTCCTTCCCTCACCTCCCTTCACTTTCGCCACTTTTCTTTAGGTGGCGAATGGCGAATGGGGGCGAAAGGCGAATGCACTGTGTTTGCACCCATCTCTCTCAAACACGGGTTTGGAAATAACGCCGGCTCTGTAGTTGATGGTTTTTGCCCTCATCAAGGACACCACTCCATACACACACTTGTCCTAATGACACACACTCACTTTTTTTGGCGGGCCTTAAAAGGGCAACCCACCACCATGTAGTCAACTCCTTATTGTAACTGAGAAACTGTACATTCAAAATAACTAGTGCGTGTAGAAGCGCATGTACCTCTGCGTATGTGTATATCATTAAATATGTGTGTGAGTGTGAGTGTATGTGTGCGCGAGCGTGTCTGTATGTATTTGTGTTTCCTTTGTGTGCGTTTGACAGTGTGACAGCGTGAGTAGAAAGTAAGGTTGCACAATATTATACATATCAATCTGTAATGTATTTGGCTTTTCTGCCTAATAAAATACCTTGAATTGAATTGAACTTCAACTAAGCCCAATAGTGACAGAAATTTGGAGTTATTAAATGCCTCACAGCCATGGACATTATAATCAACGAAAATATTGTTAACAAAATAACATTGACATTTGGAAAGTAAAGCTTGCTTCCATGCCAATCATCATTTCAACCAAATGTAATGTAGTTGTACAGCCACTGCCTGTATTTGTATTCCATTACGCCTGTATACACATTGGCCTACTTTGTTCATCTCTTTTCATTGAAATTCACCTTTGTGTTATGCGCTCTGCTTTTCACATCACACACAGCGAGATACCGATATCTTGAATGATTATTGACTCTTCTTCTTCTTCCAGTAAGTTGGATCACTCAGACTCCAACGAGCATGATTTAAATTTGCGACTCAGCCATTTCGACCGCTAGAGTAAAAAATGGCTAAAAAAGGGGGGTTGGGGAAGTAATGAATTGGCTTGGCCAGTTGTTGCTTCAATTTAATATTAAACACCTAGTAAGTCTAAGGGACATTGACCGACATGGCTCATTGGAGGTTGAGAGAACTATTAAATAGACCTAGGTGTAAGTGTAAGCTTCCGAAGGAAAACATAGGCTATGTAATATTTTGTATAATGACGACACAACACTGAACATAAAAGGAATGACAAGAAAGGCAACCAATTGAGTTCAAAAAATGCCATTGCTTTTACTTTTATTCTTCCATTTTTGATTCAGAGATTTCCCTCCCAAATCAACCCTGGCATGACCAGACTTTGTGAACACATTGTCGAATGTTATGTCACTTTTCAGTTTATGCAACTTCACACTTCTTAATGGAACATTTTATTTATGTCACTTAATACTATAGTTCACACACATACACACATACTGCACCCATGTCACTTCACAGTTTGCACTCATTGAAGCAACAGTTCATTTATGTCACTTTATGTTACAGTTCATACACATACCGCACTCATGCCACTTTACACTTTATGTAACTTCACACTCGTTGAAGCAACATTTCATTTATGCCAATTTCTGTTATAGTTCACACACACATACACATATTCCAACATTCATCATCACTTTAAATTTTGTTTAACTTCACCATTAGCACTCATTGAAGTAACATTTCATGTAACATGTCACTTTATGTCATAGTTCACACACATACACATGTCACTTTAAAGTTTATTTAACTTCACAAGTGGCTGTCGTTAAAGTTGGACAAACATTTATGTCACTTTATAGTCCATAAACACAGAACATGTATGTCACTTTATAACTTATAATGATAGAACAATAATGTCATAGTTCATAATCATAGACAAATCATGTCACTTTGTGATTCACAGACATACAACATCATTTGAGTGACTTACAGAGCTCATCAAGTCAGCTTCGAAAACATCACTTTTCATACTTCTGTTGTTATTCATGAGTTTATAAATGCCATTTTGGTATTACACGCATTTCATTCCTCCACTGGCAAATCAAGCTTGGTTTTATCAGCTCCGCTTTTCATTTAAGAGTACATGTAAAGAGGCCATTGAGCTGTTCCTTTTGGCCATAGTCCATACTCATACACATAGCATTACAAACATCATATTTTAAACTACACGTAACATTGATGTATCACTATAATTTAAAGACATGTGCTAACAGTTCATCCACTGCGCAGCCTACAACAGGTATAAAATATTCACACACTACAAAAGAAAAGAGAAGGACAACTTAAGTGTAAAGATAGGTTTTGCAATGTGTGTAAGTAGAGGCTATACTAAAATGTCAGTTAATAAACAAGTCAAGTGAATGATGTGTAGATAAGCCTTGGTCAAAACACATTCCCAACAATCAACTTCAACAAGTCATAGTCAACAGTGCATGTGAGTTGTGAGACAAAACAAAGTTAGTAGCAATAGTTGTAGCACTGTAAAAGTAGTAGTTGTGATAATTGTAGTTTAACATAATTCAAAGTGAATGAATGAACATTTTTCCTCATTTTGTTTGTTATTCAAATCAAACAAAGTATTAAATAGATCTGTCAACTGGAACAGAACCCTGAAAGTGAAAGACAAAATATTATACCCTGGGAGAGAGACTGTTTATAACAAAAGGACAAAGCACCAGATCCGGATTGGGCAGTAGTACAAGTAGTACTATTATTTGGGTAGTAGTAAAAGTAGTACTATTTTTTGCTTAGATAGAATCTACACTTCCAAGTCATGGAGGGAAGTGTGGGTTCAGAAGAAGGCAAGCCTTTTCGTGACACCAGGGACGATAGATCAACATGAGCCATTTATAAAGTGTAGGCCTAATCACAGAATCCTCAGATGATGACAAATATTTCTCGCTGGATATCACGATACCTTTACGAATAGAAATATTAAATGAACCCCATGAAGTCTACGCAAGAGGTGAATCATTAAAGTTTTAAAAACATTCCTGACGATTTACCCAAAATATGTTCAAAGGTGCTTTTGTGTTTTTGTCCTAAACTGCCTAGTCAATTCAAAGGCATGCTGAATAAAGTGATGAAGATACAAGTTAATGGGGCCATCAACACAGTTTTCCCTTGAGGCCCAGCCTGTGCAAGCCAGAGTAAGCCTGAACCAAGCCTGAATGCGACAATCTCGCACAGGCCAAAATCTAGATGGACATGAGAGGCTGGGCTTCGGGGGGAAAACTGTGTCTTGGAAAATAATTGATCAAAGAACAAATTGGTTAGGTCATTAGGTTTGAAAACATGCTGGCATCATGAGACAGGCTGCCAATTGTTGGTGAAAAGGTTACTCAGGAATCTGAAATCATAAATCATTGTTATTAGCCAAATTGAATGTCATTAGTTCATGATGTATTAGTTAAAAGGTGACATGCACAACCTGAAACAAAACAGTTAAGCCTGAATCAAATGTTTTCGTAAAAGGTTGGTGAGAAAAGTGCTCATGAATAATAAAAAGAAAAAGAAAAGAAAAGTTAAACCCAAATAGGAAGTGGGTAGAAGAGAAATGTAGGCTTTCTTTTTCATAACTTTCTAAGGAATGGTACAATAAATGTAAATGTACTAAACACTACAGCAACATGATCCCCTGCTTTCCTCCACTAATAACAGGTACTGGTAGCATTTATATAGCGCTCTTCCTCTCTTTACAGCAAGCTCAAAGCCCTTTGTAATAATAGTAATAGAGTAATAGCAGATGTATATATAAGGCTTTTTCTCGGTCGAGCTCAAAGTGCTTTATAACCACTAGTCACTGTAAACTGTTCAGTCTTGGATCCAGTTCTAAAAGAGTTAAATAAGTTACATCACAGGCAAAGATGAAGAATCATTAGAGAAATACAATAATTACATTGGAGAAAATTTCCTCCCGGTGAGGGACGACAGGCATCACACTCATAGGACTGATGCTGTCCCTGGATGTCACAGCGCCTTAAGACCATGGAAACATGGATTTGTGTGCTCAATAAATCACTTCCATCATCATCATAGATATAATCACAAGTGAAAAATTAGAGAAAATGTCCGCAGTCAAGATGAAGATATGCATACCCCCATGCAATGTGTAGAAGGAATAAGTTACCAAGCTTTAACATGTATTATTATATAACACATGATCAAAGTGAAAGATATTGGTATGAAGACACAGGTCTGTATATTATCTAGTGTCAAATTGGCACATTCAGGCTAGCTTTGAGCAGCTTTCCAGAACACCAAAAAAAGGCTTTCAAAACTCAAACATGTATTTTTGTGCATTGATGTAACGTCTTGAGCTTGTTTGGTTTCAAGAAAAGACAATTATGCGAAAATAAATCTACATTGATCGTTGACATTTAATACTCTATTCAAAAATGTCTTGGATATGCAATAGACCCAACAAAACCAGAAAGCCAAACATTCAGTCTTTCCCCTTATTCTGAACTAAATGGAATGGATGACATAACTGACCCACCCGCTATCCTATAGAATAAACATGTCCCACTACCAAATCATATTGCTCGCAAATTCTCAAGATCGACACACAATATCTGCGACCGATCTTTGGCCTTCAGCTTCTTCCGGGCCCCTGAAATCTTGTCGTTGTGCTTCTTGGAGCCTAAGTGGACCATGAACTGCGGCTCTTCCTCCATAGAGACGTCACAGAAGGAGCAGTACAAGCCACCGCTCGGCAGCCGGAAGTTTGCCAAGTCAAAACGGAACCGCTTGGCAGGGTCGATGCCAAGAAGTGAGCAGACTTCGGAAGTGTCCATGCCATCGAAGATTGGTCTCTTTCCTACTGTGGAGGTGTTGGAAGTGTTGGGGTACAAGCATGGGGTGAGTGAGTCTTTTAGTAGTCAGAGTTTGAATAAAATTGAACTGACGCTTGAGGAAGAAGAAGAGAAGCCCTATGATGAGCACTATAGACCACTGCTGGGCAGAAGTGAGCAGACTTCGGAAGTGTCCATGCCATCAAAGATTGGTTTCTTGCCTTCTGTGGAGGTGTTGGTAGTGTTGGGGTACAAGCATGGGGTGAGTGAGTCTTTTACTTTTAGTTGAGTTTGAGTAAAATGGAACAGATGCCTTCGAGAATGAGGAAGAAGATGAAGAAGAAGAACTGACACTTGAAGAGGCAGAAGCCGATGCCTATGAGCAGTACAGATCACCGCTTGGCAGCCACAAGTTTGCCAAGTCAAAACAGAACAACTTGGCAGGGTCGATGCCGAGAAGTTTAAAATGAAACGAACGCTTGAGGAGGAAGAAGAAGCTGAGACCTATGAGCAATACAGATTATTGCTCGGCAGCCAGAAGTTTACAAAGTGAAAACAACCGTTTGGCAGGGTTGATGCCAAGAAGTATCCATGTCATCAAAGATTAGGCGCTTGCATTCTGTGGAGGTGTTGGTAGTGTATGGGTACAAGCATGGTGAGTGAGTCTTTTAGTAGTCAGAGTTTGAATAAAATAGAACTGATGGTTCAGGAGACAGAAGCTGAGACCTATGAGCTGTACAGGCCACCCCTCGGAAAACGGAAGTTTGTCAAGTCAAAACAGAACCGCTTGGCAGGGGCGATGCCGAGAAGTTATGAAGGTTTGAGCTGTGAACTGTGAACCAACGTTAGTCTCCCATTAAAGGTTTCTCAATCATCAAATAAGATAAGACATACTAAGCTATCATCACCACACAGACAGCAGGGGTGTCTCTACTGCACTGCAAAGGAGAAAATGTTTTGATTATTTAAGGCTCAAGGCTTACCATCCATTGCAATGACAAACAGAAGAAAATGCAAATAAAACAAAATCATCACTCCACTTGCTACGTTGCAATAAATGGACACATTTCAACACCATATTGTCCTGGAAGGAAGGATTGAGGGAAAGGGAAAGCATGTGAGAGGAAGACCCCATAGTATATGGTTGGATGACATCAGAAACTAGACGAATCTACCTGTTAGATAAGAGGCTGAGAACAGAGACAGATGAAGTCAGCCTCGAAAGAGATGATACAAGTAGACGATAAATGGAAGAACATAATGCCAATTATTACCAATAAAAAAGAAAATGACCGATAAGCGCTGTTCTGTGCGACTACGTGTTGGCTTCAGCAAATAGCGGAGCTCATAGACATAACACTGAGGCAAATTACCCTGAGAAGGGATTAAACATTTTTTCAAAAGAAGTGCATACAATACAATAATTAACTCTTGGGTGGCTGTGATTGCATCTATGACCTCTCTGCTGAGGAGCTGAAACTTATCCCTGAAAAAGAAAAGTGATTTTACTTATGTCATCGAGAGAATTCAATGACGGAAAAGTTCATGTTGGGAAATGTGTTTTGACAGGGCAATCTAAAGAACTCAATATGATTTATGCAACTGAACGACAGTGATGTAATGGTTACTGATGTAGCTATGTAACATTAGCAAACATCTACTTACTGTGCGTATTATTATTCTTAGCCTTAACTATACTTAAGCTGTAACTTATAATATCAAAAAGAATACATATCAGCAATCCACTTCAAATGGTGGTAAGATAACTATAGACAGTGCTTGGACCCTGCCAACATCCTCACAAAGTAAATACAAATCTGTTATATGGTTCACAGAGAATGAAGGAGAAGAAAGAAGAAATGTATGCCTGCCTAGAATAGAAGAAAGTGAGTGATTGATGCACTGTGCGATTCCAAGCCTCTCAATGTTGTTTTTCTCAGTTGCTGTTAGACACAGTTGACACATTCAAAAAATCATTAAAAAATAACCAATAGAGATAATTGAAATGTGTAAAAAGTATCTTAAAGAGCAGATCCTGTAGTTTTTGAGTGACAGGTGAAACCTTGGAGAGTCGATGATCCTTACTTCTTTTCGCTCTATTCCCAGGCAGGCACACAAATATGGTTCAAGAGTTATAAGCTAGACAAATTTGACAATGAAGACTATGACAACATTCCCATAACAGACAAAATATTAAAAGTGAGACAGCTCTTAGTTGATACCTCGTGCAAGATTTAAATGGCAAATAGCACGGTCTTGCACGGTTTCATAAATTTGATATCTAAGTGATCACATAAAAATATGTAATTATCTTTCTTTTTTTTTTATTACACATTAATTATCTTTTCTAAAATCCATCGTAAATTAAAAGCTGTAAGCATTAAAGATGAGATGAGAAGTGTGATACATACTTACAATGATGCATTTACACATCATGTTGTTGTGTTGTAGTTACCAGTATGCACAATAAGTAACATTAACCCCTTCGCTGCCCAGCCCAAACATTTTCTGGGACCGTTATTGCTCGCTGTGCGCCTTGTGTCCGGAGATTTTCCGGACTTTTGACGACTCTGTCTTTAGCTTTCCCTTGCCTTTTTCCCACTTCACCTTTTAACAACCGTACCATATTATGTGTGGTTGGAAAGAGCATTCAATTGTCCAGCTATATGGAAAGTTTCATAGTGATTGGTCAATAAAAAAGTAAGACATATACCATATTGTGACATAGGGCAACACTGAGCAGTTCCCCCCCCCCCCCCCAGGCTGTGCAGTGTTGGCCCCATGGGGTAGTGAAGGGGTTAAGAATTCTTTTGGACATAATAAACAAACTAAAACTGAAACTTCCAAGAAATAGAAAACAAAGAAAAGTACACTAAGCAGGCCTTTTTTATTTTGCTATCTTCTGTTAAATTGGGTTTTCTAGTTAAAACTTGTATCTCTTCTTGACAAAAAAAGGACCTTTTGTCAAAACTTTTTTAAAAGGTTACTTTGTTAAAACTTTTTTAAAAAAGTGATTAATTACAAAGTTGTTATAGGTATCTATTGTGAAACCGTAAAGACTTCATACACACACAAAAAAAGAAAAAAGATGTGAAAAAACTTGGAGAATAATAACATTGCTAAAAATAAAATGAATACGAAATGTTCGATTTGACATATTTTGAAATAAAAAAGAAAAAACAAGACACTTTGACAATGGCATCAATGAAAGGAATGAATAGCAACATCAAACCAAACTAGTGTGTGGCCCACTGGGTCACAACACACTGCTCTCTGAGCACACTAGAAAGTGACACACTACACGCTCAAATGAGCATAAAGATAGAAAGTGATATAATAAATGCTAAAATGGAAAGTGACACAGTACACTCTAAAATCAAATGCAGCAAGTAGCACACATCACAAATTCATACTACACATGAGACAGTGTCTAGTAAAATCTTGCTTGTTTGTTAAATCCTGGCTCAAAAGGTCTATCTGATGGACGCTTGAAGCCTGGAAATAGGGAGAGAGAGAGTTAAAGTTTTGAGTTTTACACCCCTAGCGACATAATTAGATCTTCTGTGAGGTGGGACCTATGTTTTCAAGCCTGTCTTTGTTGGGGATTTAAAAATTAATTCTGAAGATCTAAACAAAGACTTTGCAGTCATTTAAGAAGCCTTGTTCTGAAAGTGACTTTTTTAAATTTTTACACAGGTCGCAGAGGAGATGAGAAAGGACAATATGTCCACTGGATTAGGGCTTTTTTGTTTTGTAGTAGTTTGAGTCTTACACCCCATAGCCACTTTTTTTTTAGATCGAAATGTGACCTACATTTTAACATCAGTCTCCAGTAGAAGGGGGGTGGAGAGCAATGAAAACTGCCCACACGACCCATGTTCAGAGTGCCCTCATCAGGATTTAAAACCTGTATCGCCCGATTGGAGACCCAACATGTTAACCCAACGTAATAACAGTTCGGTCACCGCACAGCCAAGACTGACCCTGTTATGAAACAATGTTCAACAAGATGTAACAAACCCTTCTAGACAAACATTGCCACACTCACCTGCTCCTCTGAAATCACCCCTGCCCCTGAGAATACAGATGGAAAGAAATAACGAAATATTGTTAGTGTTGTTGATATAAACGAAAAAGAAAAGGCGTGTTTGACCCTTCTAGCGTTTTATCTATTCTTGTACTGCATCATTGAAACAAAAGCACAGCACTAATGTTATCAGTCTGTCTTTCAGGAAAAGACAGAATCAAAAAGAAAACAAGGAATGCGGCCCATTAAATACCAGGACAACATTAGAAAAGTTAACAAGCTCAAGATCTGCCAATATACATGCAATCAGAAATTTCAGTCTTGCTAGTAGTAGTTGAATGAATCTATTTGTTCAGATAAAGATGCAGTGGAAGCACCCTTGAGTCTGCTTAGTTGTCCAACAGTTGTCCGACAATTAACGCTTCCTGGGAGTGTAATGGTTTATTTAAGGTCGTTTTTTTCGCCGACGCACACCCACCTTCCTCTGTAGCCTGCACCCCTTGTAGCACCCCCACCACCAGCACCGCCACGCCCACTTTCCCCTCGCCAGGAGCCACGCCCACCGCGGAAACCTCCTCTGCCGCCACGTAAACCTCCTGTAGAGAAAAAAAAACAAAAAACAAGTTGCGATTTAGAAATGCATGCCTACGTGCTGTAATCAACTTTGTGAATTCCTTCACACAAGTGCTACAGAAAATGATGTGACATACACCTGGTTCAGTCCTGAATCATGGCTGTAACCACAAATGTCTCAATGTTGTATCGATATCAAAGACTTGCAATGCACATAGCATTATCTGGTCCAGATGGATCATGTGACTGCATTGCACAAAAGCATTTTGTAAGGCCCTCCAGTCCCAGGTTGCAGAGCTAGGCTGCCATGACCACTCAAGGAGGAGTGAAGAACTCATCAAAACAAGCACAATGTTGTTTGACTGGACAGACCTGTTCCTTGGTGCGTGTTGAAAGTGTCCATCCATCTGATTTGTGCCATGTGTCCCTGGCCAGTGAGATGTGCTCTCAAATCTCAAGTCGACACACCTAGGATTCAAACCCCAGACCTTTCACTCGAGAGGCCAACACGCTGACCATTTCACCACCAGATCATCCTATACATGTTCTGTATAACATCTGAATGTTTACTACTCTGTTAAAAAACCCACAAAAAAACAATACCCAATTATAATTTCTTGGACAAGAACAAGCTTGTTTTACTATAACAGAGTTAACAGTTTAATTTTCTACAATACTTATTCTAGTCAGGACTGACCTGTGCCCTGATGTGTGTTAAAAGTGTCCATGCGTCTGATCTGTGCCATGTGTCTCTTGCCATTGAGATGTACTGTCAGGTGTTCCTGTGCCGTCACTGTCACACTGCAGATCTTACACTCGAACACTGACGGCCTGAGAGAAACAAGGCAGATATATATAGATATAACTACAAAAACTAGAAAACTAAAATACTTTGGCTACATCAAATGCTACAGTACAATCTGTAAAGATATACAAGAAGGAAGGAACCAGGGAAAGTGCGCGAGAGGAAGATCACACAAGATATGGTTGGATGACATCAGGAGCTGGTCAGGTCTACCTGTGAAAGAGTGTATGACATCAGGAGCTGGTCAGGTCTACCTGTGAAAGAGTATGACATCAGGAGCTGGTCAGGTCTAGATCTACCTGTGAAAGAGTGTACCAGGGAGGCTGAAAGTCAAGACAGATGGAGAGTCATTTCAAGTCAACCTCAAAAGGGATGATACAACAAAAACAAAAATAAACTGCCAACAAGCTGATAGACCTACATCCTGGATTTGTATCAAGAACTGCCTCCTGCTATAAATCACTCAGAGATGATTCAGTATGGCAGGATGATTTAAAAAGTGTGTTTTACATCTTTCATCAAACATGGCCAGACTCTCCAAAGGGATTTGAATCTGGGTTGCCCGCTTAGTAGAGACCAGTCCAGTTAAACTAACTTATTCATTTCAACAAGATATATTCAGAAGTAGAGAGCCGGGTTCTCGCTCTAAAGTGAAGCCACTCGATAAACAGTTGGGCCCGTAATTGTACAGCAAAATTGCTATATTGATGAGAGTAATTTTGCCATACAACAGCAGGCTTTTCTGCTTATCGAGTGGGCTGACGCACAGTTTTAAATATATCTCATTGATTTATTCTATATCTTTGTTTAACTCACTTCAACTTCTTTGCATGGCTCTTTCCCTTGTAGTGGAGCTCTGAGTGACTGTCCTGGGCAAAGCTCACTTTGCACACTTTACAAAACCTCTTGTCATTCTCCTATAGGGGAACAAAGAGAACATTCAAAAACCAGATGTTAAAAGAGTACCCCACTACAGACAATGAAAAGTCTTACAAGACTTGTCCAATGTACCTGTAGCACATTCAACAGAACCTCTTGTCATTCTCCTATAGGGAAAAAAGAATGTTAAAGACCAGATGTCAAGAGGGTACACCAACATTCATTATTACTACTATGAATATTAGTACTATCAATACTGGTATCAAAAGTATACCATACAAAACATTTGACTTATGCCTAAAGATTCCTTGTGGAACAATGGGCCGCATATTTCTTCTTCTTCTTCTCGATCCAGCAGCCTTTGAGCATTTGCTCTTCAGTCGATTGCCATGAAGTAACATTTACAAGTCTTATGGAGCTGTTTGGAGGTGGAGTACAAGTTTAAGGTTGTGAAGGGCCACATACAAAAACATCAGCGAGTAAGTTAGTTGAAGTGATGAACAATAAAAAAAGAAAAAAAAGATGTGCCTTACCGTACTTCTGTGTATCTCAGGCCATGGTGACATCGGGGCAAGGTGGGTCATACAACTATCGAGTCTGTATTTAGTACCATACACTTCTAAATCTACTTCTATTAGGTCAGTACTGTACTGTATCTTATGTACTAAAAACAAGCTTCATAATATGACACATTTCATAGTATGCTAGTAGTAGTAGTAGTAGCAGTAGTAGTAGTAATAGTAATAGTAGTAGTAGTAGAAGTAGTGGTAGTAGTAGTAGTAGTAGTAGTAGTGGTAGTAGTAGTAGTGGTAGTGGTAGTAGTAGTAGTGGTATAAGTAGTAGCAGCAACAGGGAGCCTGCTCAGCGCGTTTCAAGACACACAAAAACACAGCTTTTAACACCGAGATTAAACACCAACACATGAATGTTTTAGACAAACTTTCCCATTGTTCACTGTACTTGTACAGCCATGTGCTGTTTGTACACATGATACATGCTGAGGTTGGCTATGCAAAATCAGCAAAATGTCCAGTCTGTCCTGTACATAGGGTCTGTGCTAAAAATAGCCTAACCAGCTACTCTTAAGAGCCCAAACAGTAAAACCACACTGCACACAACACATTACGCACAAACACCAAACAACCTCTTCATGCAAGAGGCATTTAACACCAGCTGTCAAGAGTAACCAGCTCACAGGTCAAGGCATAAGACAACAACAAACTGTAGGTAATTAAATGAGCCTTTAACATTTTATGTACCAAGATAGAGAGAGAGAGAGGGGGGGGGAAAGAGAGAGAGAGAGAGAACCAACACCAACATAGAAGACCTGTAGTGCACTATTAATGTATCGTGAGCACTAGCAAATAATGTGAAATGCGTGAACAAGTAAAGTCTGACTTTGTTCTGTATGCCCGTTATTTTTGACCTTATGTGACAACATGGCTAAATAATGGGGGGAAAAGACACACACACAAACAAAGAAAACAGCAAGCATCACAAATCTCTTAAAAATGAAAATGAAAGACGATGTGAAAGACAAAAATAAATTTTATTCTAACACACTGCAACTAGTTTAAGACTCAACAAGAAAAAATTTGCCAACATCTTTTGTAATCGACTAGTCATCAATAGTCAGTTTCAGACACTACATGATTGAGTAAATGTGAAATAACATGACAATTGTAGATGGTGTCTTCTTCCCCTTCATTCAGACTTGAGTAGTACTCCAACTATCTTGCATACTTTCCCCCCAAAAAGGAACGCATACCATGATTCCTCTTGCTAAACATGGAAAGCAAAGGGTTTTAAGACCACAAATGGCATTGTTCCAATGTGTCAATCCTTTTATCAAATAGAAAATATGGATTCCTAAGTCCACTCGAAAACGACATGTTTCAGTGTTTTATTTTGTCTGTGTTCAAAGTTGCGTGAGTTGAATATATTGCATGATATGGTAATATGCGTTTCTTTTTTGGGAGAGTATAGAAAGAAAGAAAATATTCTGTTGGGTGTACATATTGTTGTTACACAGTAGCCACTTACCTTATAGCAGACATATGGATGTTTCTCTCTCACTTCAAGTCATGGAAACAACAATATGGCGAACAGATATTATTATGACCAAAATCAGGATTTGGGGTATTTTTCTACTATGGCACAAAATGTGATGATTTCTACCTGATAACTGTTAATCAGGACTTTGGAATATTGTTCTATTTTAGAAGACGAAATTCTCTTTACAATATGCCTGAGATAATTGTCAACATCACTGCGCTTTATCTCTCTCTTATCTCACTTCAGTTCTTCAGTTGTCATTGTTTTCCATGAGTTCAAATGTAAAGAGAAATGTCCAACAAATAAAAATGTCGCTAGAAGAGTGCTTCTTTCAAAACTGCAGTCACGTCCACTTTTACTTCCTAATATCTATCCTGACAACACTTTGAAACTCTTTTCCCCTGTTATAGCAAGCTCTGAGCACTTAGAATGGATAACATAAACATTATGAACCTATGAATTGAAATTTATGGTAGTAGTAGGCATACAGCGAATACAAATGAACATCACAGAAACCATGACATTACATTTCATAATTTTGAAACCAGAAGAGATCTGAATATATACAATACCAGTATATTTCTTGACAAGGAGAACAAGAGAGGAGAGGTGGTACTTTGAGATCCCAACTGAGCATCCACTCAATATTCTCTTCTGTAAAGCATATTCAACTCGCTGAAGGGCTAGGAAATGAACGTTACACATCAGAATTGCTTACAGTTACATTTGTACTTAATGTATCTTTGACTTATCAAAATGGACTGACAAGAGTTTTGTAAAGAAAGAAACACTCCTAAATCCGGTTAAGCTTGAAGCACTGTGCTCTTTGCATCATTATTTTCCTGTTACTTGTAAGTTAATACCCAATTGAAATTGACCCCAGACTGCCCTTTTCAATGTCTACACAAGATGTAATATAAAGCACGACCTGATAAAACATGTGAAAGACAATGTTCTACACTTGTATTTCATCAGGAGTGAAAGCAAAGAAGAGTCTGAAAACCTGAAATTGATATATGGAAAATGGGTCAATATTTTCCTAATTTTAAGTATTCTTCAAAAACTGGAAAACATTTATTTTTCCACCAATTTTGAAAAACGGATTTCCAACACTTGCCAGACAACTTTCACCCCTGACGTGCATTGGGAAGTTGAAAATGAATGCAATGAGCCAGCAAGTTCAACTTTTGTTTGAATGTATTTGTAATGATGTATGGCTTTGTGTAAACAACAACAAAAAGATGAAGACAAGTGAGTAATTCTGAGTGATGAGGAATTTTACTATGACTCATGACTGCTCTGGATAAGTTTGACTGAGTGAACAATTTCATCCAATAGAGAAAGTAGGGACAAAAGAGTCAAAGACAACAAAAAAACCCACTCAGAATAGCTCAGCAGTTTTCACCTTTTTTGAAGGAGATGAAAATGGCTTACTTGTCAAATCATTCATCACAAGATCGTTTGGGGGTGTCATTTGAAGAGATCTTTGTTGGCCAATTTAACTAAGTGTTTAGTCTTAGTCAAACAACAATGTCACACATGCAGAGGACATCACTTCACTTTGATACTCACACACACACACACACAAATTACATAATTTTCTTTAGTATGAGTTTTACACCCCTAGTGACACAATTAGAAAAAAACAAAAAACAAAGATCATAGAAGAGTAGAAGAGGTTGTATCTATGAGACAAACTGCCCATGCAATCCATGTCCATAATATCCCCAGGCTGCCCACTTGGAGCCCAAACACCTCAAAGTTAAACTTAAACATCGCAACTGCGTGTCCCCATAAAAATAACAACGACCAACCAACAAAAGGAGACATAGATCCTCAGAAAAGACGAACAAATATTTCTTGAAAATATTTCCGCACTTCTTTGAGTTTTGCTGCATTTAGAAAACAGAGATGAACATGCGTATCAGAATCCTTTCTTTTGATTTGTTATAACACAAGCCTGTCTGTATTGAAATAGTAAGCATGTTGTTGTGTTATAATACGATGTAACACAAATCGCTACACAAAGTTCTATGAGATGGTAGAGCCACATTTTGGAGGGCAAAACTAAAATGTTCAAAAGGTTTAGAATCACATTTTTTGGGACAAACTAAAATGTTCAATTGCTTAAGAACCATATTATTGGGGACAACAAAATGACAATTGGATTCCAGACTCAATGTAGAGTCAAAATACATTCTTACATTCAAGTCATCATTATGGTTTCAGATGAGCCTCATTTCTTTGTATTTCACTAATTACACTCTAAACAATACAAGTTTCATTCACTTTCTTTATTATCAAAAAATGTTTTCTCTTCTCTTCTGACACAATGATGCATTTACAAATGCCACACTGTGGTCACAAGAGAGCAGAACCTTCTAAAAATAGTTTGCCTTTTGTACTTGGCACTAAAGGTTTTAAAAGGAGTTGGAATCAATCTGAATACTACTATTTCAAAACAGGTCTCTGATTTAGCGTTCAATTGAAATAATGAGATATTCGATTGTGATAGAATAGCTATGACCCGTTCGCATGTTAGCAGACTGACATTTTCATGTTTACAAGAAAACTTTCTTCAAGTGGCAAACGGCAAAGGGAAACAGGGCAGCAAGACTTATCCTCTTCTTCTTCAGTGTTCGGCTCTACAAGACTGTAGAGTCAGATAGCAATCACTTCCTCCATCCCCTGACCTAAGCACAACCCTGTACACAACTACAGACCAGCAGAGGAATACCTCAGAATACTACTACATGGCATTGGACCAAAGAACAAGTGCTCAACTGGTGCTGGATTAGAAGAAGAATCTTCTCCTAGTCTAGAAGTCTTTGGGCTCTTGTCTATCGACCCATGGCCTTGTAGTAGTCTAGTCTTATTAAAGCTAATGGAACATTGCTCACCTCTATGCAAGACACCACTATATGCTACGTGCATTTTTCTTTCTGGTCGCACAAACAGTGGACCTATCAAAAATATTTTTATTTAAGTAATGACTTGGAATGGTACAGATGTTTGGTCTATAATTATTTTACTCTACTCATACAAAAGCATAGGAAATGAACAGTGAACACTATTGGAAGTTTTGAATTCTTTGAAAACTTACACCCCAAAAAAATTCATTTTCTACAAAATGAAAAGCCAAGTACAAAAGGTTGGTTCTATTCACTAGCCACTGTCCTTTATCTTCATTATCTTTGCAGAAGAAAAAGACTTACTGGGGGATATAAGCAAAAAAATAAATTTTAAAAATGATACCATGATCATTTTCTTATAGAAAACTTAAAACATGTAATGAAGTTTGTTGTTTTTAATTTGTTATTTGAAAAAATAGACATTATATCAAAAACTGCACTGTTTTCCAATGCCACTATGGATATTGAGACGAAGGCTTCAGGGAAGCATGAAAATGTCAGCGAGGCATACACGACTTGGCTACCAAAGAAATAAGGCTCAACCTCCAACCGGCAATGTGGTATTACATTTTAAGAAAATAACATCACGAAAAATGAACCATACCTATGACCCATACATCTTAGCAGTAATAACAGTCAGTTGGTTCTACCATCAAAAAGAACAATGTAATGAACACATAAGATACTCGTATCTATCTGCAATTTTGGTAATGATTTTTGCAATCATATGGGTTTTTTTGTTTTTCCGGTTTCAATTTAAAAGAGATTGTATGAATGTTACCATTGGTAAAAACTAGACTCAATAAACCATTCAAGCTAGGGTTAGACTTTTACAGTAGTGAGCTATTTAGACTAATGTTTTGTGACGCGCTTCTGATTCGCATGACATCTCCAATTCTTTGATGCTTAGACTTTAAAAACAAAGTCATAAAACAAACAAATTATCGTTTTTCATTCTATGGCTGCTTAGAGCTAAAAAGTATGTACATGTACTTACTTTCTCTTGAGCGTATGTTCAACAAAGGTGCTCTCAAATCGACTTGAATACATTTACTTTAAGAAAATCTTTCAGAGAGGAGAAATACTGTCTTTAACTTTTTAAACTCTACCAGACCGTGTTACCGAACTTTTGGTACTTCCGTTGCATGAAAAAAGATCAATAATGTTCAGGGCTTTAGGTCTGGCATGGTTACGCCTGAATCAGGCACCTCCTATAGTTAGTACTACAACAAGAAAGCGCAGTAATAAAACGTAAATGCGGAAAAGTGTTTACTAAAAGATGGCATCTATACAGCATATTTCTGGAGTTTTATTTAGAAAGACAGTATATGTACATCCATTTTCGCAAATTTTACAGGAGAGCCAAAAAAACAGTTTTTTCTTTATACATGGACATACTGTCTTCAAAAAAATGCATTATCTCTTTTGATTTTTAAGATACATTTAGAGGACCTAGACTAAAAGATGCGAAACGAAATTTGCTATAGGGTGACGGTGCTAACTCAATTTGGCCAAAAAGTGGATATACTGTCTTTCTAAAAAAAAACTCCAGATTTGCTAACTCAAGTGTGAGCTTGACGCCCTCTACTGCCACTCTTCAGTATTCAAAGATTTTGAGAGCACCTTATCTCTGACTGAGAGCAAAAACCAGATGAATTTGCATAATGTACACGACAGCATAGGCAATGTCATCCAAGCATTCATGTCTTCTCTACTGTCACAGGTGGTATTGATAACTGCTGTATCTCTGACATTTCTCTTTTTTTTTTTTAGCTTACAGTTACTACAGCTGACTGTGGGATTAAGCACTTCGTAAATACTCTTTATATTTACAATTTAAAAAAACACATATCCCACGCGTACACAGTGGCAGAAACCAATCAAGAATGAGTTTTAAAAAAAAACCACATCGTTAATATGCATGCGTATGCAAAAGGACTTAAATATAAATGTATTAATGAATTGCTTGTTATGTTGAAGAGGAAGCCATGAGTATGTTTTTGGATTCTCTTGTAAAACTCTGTTCATGTCAGTTACAGCAATAATCAAATCCTCCTACGATGTCTCCAAATGATAAAAGGTTGAAAGTGAATAAGTGGTTGCTCATACTTGATTGTTACTGTTGGCAAATCTTACTTATTACAGAAATTGTATTGGGTATTGTCTGAAAAAAATTGCCGACATTATAATGAGAGGCCAGATGATAAACTACATGTATTGAACTTAAGCTTACAACTTTTTGTTAAATGTTAAATGCTGAGCTGATGAGGTATGATTGCTGTGCAGTGAAGACAAAATATGATTATATTTTTAAAAAAAAAAAGAAGTTCGGTTCATCATCAAGTTGTGTGTTTGAATTACAGGGGGGGGAGGGGGAGAAGAAGAAAAAAAAGAGGCAGATCTTTCCCTGCAGCAGTAGCATGTTCCAAATTCACCTATTCTATATTTTGACAGCTTTTGTGTTAAAAGTTCTACTATGAGTATATTCTAAATTTTGAGAAAAAACAATGTAAATACATTTTTAAAATGAAGATTGTGCCAACATTACACTCAAGTGCAATGTACCTTTAACACTGTCAACCTTTGGTCATGGAATATGTGAGTAGGAACAAGGGGTCAGATATGAATCTAACACAACAACAACATAAGAAATACAGAAAAAAAGAACAACCATCAATTCAGTGCCAACATGAGAATGAAGTTCCATTGTGATCCTTCAAATTAAAAGTTATCATTAGAGAATCTGAATGAACACTTTCAGTGGGCCTACACATTAATAATTGAACGCGATTATGTGATAGATGGCAAAGAACAAAATGGTATAGATTTTCGAGAACATTAAAGTGAAAAAGAAGTAAAAGTGTGCCATTGTAAAGTTGGTTGTTTCCCCCCACCCCCATTGAACTTAGAAAGCCAAGATAGACCTTATGCTAAGTGAGTATTTTAACAATCAACGATCTTTAATGTAGGCATAGACAATTAGGCCTAGCCAACAATTTGAGATGATGTCATGACTTGCCCAGGACAGAACATATTGTTGGGAACTAACAAACATACAAAAAAACATCAGAGAGGGAAACTGAAGGGTCACTGAGTGTGAATCGAGATGCGTTAGGGCAACAACTCAAGTAGAAAGTGTCTGTGAGTCGGACTTGTTTAGAGGGACAAAATGTCCATAATAAAACATTGACTGTCTAATTCAAGAATACACATGAACATTAGGAGCCCATTCAGGACAACAGATTCAGTGCCGTATTCAAACTTTTCATCAGCTCCATCAGCAGTGCCACTGGATCACTTTCATTGCATTTTTTTTTTTACTTCTTTGTCTTATCTTCTATTAAAATGGGTAACACAACTCCATTGAAGCTGGCATTTGTAAGTGTAGGCCTGCAGCTCATGTTCAAATGAAATTGAATATGGCAGTGAAAAGGTTGAACGATCAATAATTTGAGAATCAAAATATCAAACACTTGGGGGTATCGTTGTCTTTTTATAAGACCAGTACACATTGTCTTATGCACTTTTTTCTGTATTGATATTTTGATTTTCATTAAGTAATTTGAAGAGCTTTTTTCAAGCACTAAGATCAGTCAACTGTAGACGAAATCTGATCAATAGATCTACAAAGCTCCCGACTTCAAAATGCTTTCTTCAAACATTTGACTTCCTTTTTCTGACTTTTTGCCCACCATGAAAGCAGGTTTTGACATGCACAACTCAATCAATTTTGCTGCTTATATTGTAAAAAAATCTATCATAAGATGCGATGCGATAAGATGAACGTTATATGATCGATAACATGGATATTTGTTTCAGATGTACTACATGACATAATAAAGTCTAAAATCATACTGATCCAAGCCCTTTTAAAAATGCTTTTCAATGTCCAACCTTCATAGAGTCGGTGAGGTATGAGTGGTCAGTATAGTTTTACATAGTCAGGGTTTTCACACTTTGTTGTGCCCCTCTTACATATAACGAGGACTTTTACCCACAATAAATCTTTCATATGACTAAAGTCTTTCTCTGAATGTGGAGCAATGCTACAAAATGCCCACAAGACTTTTGAATGTCTATACGAAGAAACTCATATCAAATAGCCATTTGAACAGTCTTGTTTGTTATTATATTTATGATAAATGATGTGATCTATACAGCGCATTTCAGTGGGGAGGTGTTATGTCTTGTCTGTCTGATTCTGTTAGCCACACAGGCAAGTGCCAGTCTGTTCCCGGCCTGTGTGGCTAACAGAAAGAGTCGGAGAGACAATACATAACTATGTGTAAGGCTCTTAGACTGTACAGTGAAGTAAACACGCCATCACTTCAATCAATGCCCACTCTCAAACTCTGCACTTTCTACATTCTCTACCCACTACTTCTCCAATCTCTTTCATCTTATTGATCCCGAGATTAGTAAGAATAAGGAGAACTCTCTTGTTTTCGTGGACACAATTTAGTCATATAAGAGGTGGGACCTACATTTTAACGCCCGTCTCTGATACAACGGAGAACAATCTCAATCATATAAAGCAAACTAGGGGATACATTTGCTGGAATCAGATATTGCCTCAACAATAAATACATGACCACTCAACCCTGACCGACCCTATCAGAGGTTCTAACAAATAAAATTACCAGCTCAGTGATATCGCCTGTAGATGTCCCCGCTTGCTCCTCTCCATCTTTCTTCTCCTTATCCTCCTTCTCTCCAGACGTCTCCATGTTGTAGCCCGCCGAACGCCCGTTAGTCTGGACAAAGTTCCGAAGTTTCTTCAAATGGTTCTTCCCACTGTAGTGCATTCCGGCCATCTGGGGGCCTTGGATCTTCACTGTGCACAAGCGGCACTGTGTGTCTGTCGTTAGGGAACGCAACAGTTCCCGTAGCTCGTCTGGCATCTCCATATCCCTGGCTGGGTCCGACTTGGCGCTTTGTTGTTGAGGTCCTTTTTCTCCTGACGACCCACTGCTGGACGACAACTGCTGAGCCTTGAGCTCGAGTTCTGGTTTGAGGATGACCACAGACTCGCGAATCTTCTTCTGGATCTCTTCCTCTCTAGCCTTTTCCTCGTCTGTCTCTGGGGGTCTCGATGGCGGCGCTGCCTTCACGGCCGCCTCTTCCAATCTCTGCCTAAGCTGCTCGGCTTCCTTCTTGTGCTTCTCCTCTTCCGCTTTCTTCCTCTCCTCATCTGCCTTTTTTCTCTCTTCCTCGCGCTTCTTTGCCGCCTCCTCTTCCTTTTTCTTCCTCTCTTCCTCCTCCTTCTTGAGCTGCTCTGGTGATTTCTTCTTCTCTGCTTCCTTCACCTCATTGAGCAGTTTATCCTGAGGCCTGGAAGGTGCCTTGGTACCACTTTGCTGCTTGTTGATATTTGTAGGGGTCTCGTAGGCTGTGCTGTGAGTCCTCCTTTGGCCAAGCCTATCTTTAGCGCCTCCGCCTCGAGACATATCGTGTCCTGGACCTCCACCTCCTCTGTTTCCCCGGAAACCCCCTCCGCCACGCCAGTTGTTAGATGCTCCCGCAGCATTCGCACCCCTCCCTCCCCTGAAATTGTCAGGTCCTGTGTTTGAACCTCTACCTCTTCCACCTCCTCTCCCTCCCATGTAACCTCCGCCACCACCCCTTGGCCCTCCTCTAAAGTCTCCTTTGTGCGTATCATTACCAGAGTTCCGCATGCCCGATCCGCCTCGATAACCACCGTAGGAGCCCTTGGCTTTGGTTGGACTGCTGTTGTATGATGCTCGAGAGTTACCCCCTCGAGTAAATCCACCACCACGATAACTCCCGCCAGGTTTCTCAATGGCGTGTGTGTTGGTTCTAATGTAGCCTCCGTAACCCGCCGACTGTCCATCATACGCAGGAGCTTCAGCGACACCCCCTTGGCCGTGTGGAGCGTAAGAAACACTGGCCACAGTGGGTTTGGAGTAAGAACCACTGGCCACAGTGCTTTTGGAGTATCCACCATAATCCACACTCTGATCGTAACCATAGGTTGTGTCCCCTACACCTGCCTCACTGTAGCCCGGCCCGGGCGCATAACTGGGCGGCTGGGGCGTGGCATACGCTGGATCATAGCTCGGCGGATTTTGTGCGACATCTGTGTAGCTTGCAGGCGGCACAGAACTGTAGTTTGGGTCAGGGGGCAGGTAGCCTCCAGACTTATCGACAGGCTCTGAGTAGCCACATGTGTAGGCATCAGAGCTCCCTGCATAACTATCAGGTGGAGGTGCGTAAGCATCGTAGCTGTAGGATTGTGTGGAATCGTAAGCAGGATCTGCCGGTGGCGGTTGGGCGTATTCTGGTGCGCTTACAGGGTACGCTCCATTAGAGTCGCTGTACACAGGGTCAGCAGGTGCACTGTATTGGTCCGGAGAGTATGTGCTTACTGGGTCATACGTATACTGGGTACTGTGAGCCGATGTGTCAGGAGGATGTCCTACTGTGGTGCTCCCTGTGTAGCTGGCTTGGCCATAACTGCTATCAGCAGGCTGGGCTGAAAGATCAGCATGCGTTAATTTATTTACCATTTCATAAGTTTTGAGTTTTACACTCCTAGCGACACAACTAGATCATATAAGAAGTGGGACCTCATTTTTCATATATTTGGTACAGCATAAAAACGACAAAATGTTAAAACACTTTGAATTCAAGAAAAGACACTGATAGAAATTAAAGTAATAAGATTATTCTTCAGCGTTTACAGCGGAGTAGTGGAGAAAGGTATATGACGGGCAAGATGAAATGATCAAGTGAAAAGAGCTCTAAAAAGTGTAAATCCTCAAGTCTGAGGCTGCATTTTTCAGTAGGAAGAAGAAAAGAGCCAGCTATGACAACACAAGTATGACTCACCATGAGACTGGTTGAAGTACTGACCACTGCTGTAGCCTCCATAGTCGTAAGTCTGAGCCTCACCATGTTGATAAGCGCTGCTGACATTGGGCTCAGCATAAGCTACATCTGGAGGCTGATCATAGACTGGGGCCGTGTAGCTGTCGTAGCCTGAGTGAGGCTGGGGTGGATGATAGTCTCCTGAGGAATCAAGCAATTATCAATAGAAAATATGTAAAAAAAATTGTGTTTCCTTTTAATTGGGGGGTAGTTTGGGTTTTAATATTTAATAGTAACAATAATAGTAGCTGATTTATACAGCACTTGTTCTTGAATGAGCTCAAAGCGTTGTACAGCATACTATTACACCCCTAGCAGCGACACTTTTTAGATCGTACAAGAGGTGGAACCTACATTTTAATGTCTCTATCCAATGAAAACTGCCCACGCGACCCCATGTTCAGAACGCCCCCATCAGGATTCTAACTCAGGTCATCCGCTTGGACACCAAACTCGTTAACCCAACGTGTTAACCATTCAGCTACTGCAAGCCGCAAGGCCCAATAAAAGTATGGTAATGGTACCTAGACAGTTTGCCATATATGATAAGACATATATCATTATATATAGATGTTCCTTTATTATCCTATGGAGGGTAAAAAAATGGTTTCACAATGAAATATTTTGAACATATTCACAAACACAAGAAATAACTATGGTGGAGCTCATCTGCACACACCTTTCTCTCCTTCCTCACTCACTCTTGTTCATTTATTTTATTATAACTGAGCTTTGGTCTAAACTGTTGACACACATTTTTAAAACGCTTTACAGGTCCAAGTAAAAAGGCAATGAACAATGGATTAGGCCTACTTGACTAGACAAATGTAGACAAACAGAATGCTAATTAGAAACAAGAGAAAATGAGGCTTGATAATGAATTATACTAATAGAAGAGCATTTTCTTGCTCAACAGCACAATTAATTACAAGCAGCAATGATAAAAGTATAACTGATAATATCAATCATATGAGAATGTAAAGCAAAAAAGTTCTGAAAGTTGAAATATGATAGCCCAAACTCACTTTGATAAGACATGCTTTCGTCTTGTCTCAGTCAATGATGAAATACTTTGTCTTGACTTCTTTCTCAAGCCCTGCCTGGATTGGGATGATAAAAGTAGAGAGAAAATAAGAACAGTAGATATGATCATCATGAACTCATGTTTACTTCTGACTCTTTTTTACGTTAATCAATTATAAAATACCTGATTAATGATTCAATCATTCAACATTCCCTTGTCCATGTCTGACCGATTTAATTTTTTAAATATGAACTAGAATCTCTAGATTAGATTAATCGTACCCAGTTCGAACAGTCTCCTGTGTCATTTTTCGTGGATACCGGAAAAAAGCCTTTTTATCTACTTTACAAGTTTCCGTTTTCTCAATGAACAGGGCCAAGGCTAATAATTTGACCAAGTAACAGGTGAAAAGTCACGGAAAGATTAATCCTGACAAAGATGACAACAATCAATGGTGAACTGGTAAACTCGTCGAAGTCGGAGGCTGGAAAATTATGGGGAAGTCATGTTTGTACGCAATGAAGATTTCAGAATGTGTGGGTTGAGTAACTGTAACAGTTGGAAACAAAGGGTGTGATCCATGCATAAAAACGAAAGGAAAAGTGTAAAACGGGTTAAAATGTGGGAGTTGGCCGTAATAAGTTAAATACCCCCCCTGACCGCTAAAATCCCTCATGATATCACTCAACACTATAGACTCTAGTCTAGACACTTTTAAGCTTTTCAATGACTCCTCTAATCTGGAATCTAAATACCCAGGTGTCCAACAAATCTAGATTCTACTTCAACTTCAACCCTAACACTGGAAGTAAGTTGGATGATCACTCAGACTTGAGTAGTTACTTGAGTACTCCAACGCGCATGATTAAAATTTGCGACTCAGCCTAAAGAAGTCTCAGTTGTAGCTCCAATGTAGTATTAAACATCTAGATCTAGTATGCAGATCGAATTGTAATTTTTTCAAGGAACAAGCTATAAAGTATAAAGCTGTCTGCATTGAATCAATTCATTGAAGTAGACTTTGGCTTCATTCGGCAGTGAGTTCCAGAGTCTAATTGTGTTAGGATATAAAAGGAATTTAAGTGACTGTCCAAACTCGATGTTGGTATGGCATATGTCCCTGGGCACCTGGATTGAGATGATGCGGGTAAGGTGATCGAAAGGAATGTCAACTAGGCCAAGTTTTGCCGTAAAGTAAAAGGAAAATAGACAGTTTTATGGTAGCCCTTCTCTCTGCTAGCGGTTTCCAGTTAAGTTGTACCATTTACCATGTTGTCTTTTCTGCTACCATGTTCTAGCTTATATTAATATTATAATTATTGAGGACGAATATGGCGGCTCTTTTGTGTACTTTTTTTCCAAGGTGTCTATGGCTTTTTGGTGGTGGGGGTCCCAATTGGCCACGCTCCCATATTCCAAAATAGGACGGACTAATGTCTGATAACAGTTCGCTTTGATGTGCCTTGGGCAGTCACCAATGTTTCATCTTAGAAATGATAAAACGTTGGTTTCTTGATGGTCGCAGTGTGTTGATCCTTCCACTTTAGTCTGTCAACAATGATTACGCCCAAGTATCGTAAGGGACCCGGTTTCCGCGGG
>JAUELK010265960.1:0-15848 GCA_031471215.1 Gastropteron pacificum | reverse complement strand
GTAGGCGGCTGTCCTCTGCAGGTCCTCCATGCTACCATAGAGTTTTGTTTGCGTTGGTGTCTTTTCCCTCCATGTCTGACCTCTCAATGTGTTGTGAAGGGGGCACGTCTGTAACATGCCATACTCTCAATATTACTGTAACCTCCCCCCAGGTACGACAGCGACCCGCCCACCACCTCAGACTCTGACAGCGACAGCGACTACAGTGGCGGCAGTGGGGGGAACAGCGGCCCAGAGGATGAGGAGAAGAAGAAAGCCCGCGAGGAGAAGAAGCGAGAGAAGGAGCAGAGGAAGAAAGAGAAGGCTGAGAAAAAGAGGGAAGAGAAGGAGAAGAAAGAGAGGAAGCCCAAAGCTCCTGTAAGTCATTGTTGTCAGCAAGTTTGAAGACTTTATTTTTTTTGTTACATTGGTAGAAGCCAGTGGTTTTATTGTTTCGTTTATTTCTGCTCTTTTCAAAAGCAGGGAAATTTGACTTTTGAACCAGAATGCACAGCAGCTTGAGCGAGGCATACTGGTAGTGCTGCCTGGTCTGCGTCCATACCAACACTCTGACAAGATCTTTCACTGTCTATAGTCGTGTACCCTTTTTACATCTGAGCACAGTGAGAAATGTGTGACATGCACTTTTTCCAAGAGCATAGTTCTACGTCCAACCTCAGACTGAGAGACTGCAGACGTTAATTTGAACAACAAACGGCAACGCCTGGTGATGGATAAGAAAATGCTCTCAAATCCAAATTGAGTCGGCATGGCCGGGATTCGAACCACGGACCTTTGACTTGTGAGGCCAATGCGCTGACCACTTGACCACCAGA
Source organism: Gastropteron pacificum (assembly GCA_031471215.1). Classification (NCBI taxonomy): domain Eukaryota; kingdom Metazoa; phylum Mollusca; class Gastropoda; order Cephalaspidea; family Gastropteridae; genus Gastropteron; species Gastropteron pacificum. Next base: position 15,033 of record JAUELK010265960.1, on the reverse strand, counting down.
TCACTATCATGATGAAATCAGAAATATCATGTAACAAAATCGTGCACTTCATAAACATCATCTATTGTTACTGTCATGAAATTTAATGGTGCACTTCATAAACATCATCATGTATTGTGTGTTACTGTCATGCACACAGAAGGAGGGCGGCACTCGCAAGAGGAAGTCAAAGGGAGGCGACCCCAACAGGCCCAAGAGGCCCCAGTCTAGCTACTTCATCTGGCTGAACGAGCACCGGGAGCAGATCAAGGAAGAGAACCCCGGCATCAGCATCACGGACATCTCCAAGAGGGCTGGAGAGATGTGGAAGGAAGTCACGGACAAGACGGTGGGCGAACTTTCTTTGGGTTCAATTTGTTTTCTTCTTTTTCCAGATGACCTGTGGGGTTTTTTTGTGTGCATAATTTCATAACAATGTCTCCTTATAAAGTTATTCCCATTGTGAACAAAAAATAATGCAACTTAGTGACTTCCTTCATTTATCTAACTTATCTATCAATGTCGTCATTACACCCTCTTTTTTTTTTTTTATATATAGATTGTTCAGCTGGATACAAATTCAAAATAGTAAATGGACATTTCAAAACAAATGCAAAAATATGCATGTTTCTTCCTGGAGTGTAGATCGTTCTTTACTCTGTGACATTATTTTAACTCTCATGTCTGTTTATTGTGTATGATGTTTGTGTGGCGGATTAGCTCAGTCGGTAGCGTGCCGGAACTCTGGATCCAACGACCTCGGGTTCGAACCCGGACTGGGACGAGTTCCGTAAACCCTTGGGAAAGGGTTTTTACCACCATTTCCTCACCCAACCCAGGTGTAAAAGGGGTACCCGGCAATAGGCATGTTTCTGCGCCTCACAGGCTGCCTGTACTTGTCTTCAATGTTTGTGATGTGTTTTGTTTTGCATGCGTTAGTAACCTGTCAGGGGAGTAATAGATGTTAAGCGCTTTGAGCTCTCTGGAGGAAAAGCGCTATATAAATGCCAACTTTATCTTTACTTTTTTTGTTTTGTTTGCAGGAATGGGACGAGAAGGCAAAGGAAGCCAAGGCCCAGTACCTGGTGGCCATGGAGGAATACAACCGCAACAAAGGATCCGACAGCGAGGGGGAGGCCGAGGCTAAATCCAAAAAGTCCAAGTCCAAAGCCAAACCAAAATCATCACCCAAGAAAAAGGTACAGCAGGCGGTTAGGACAAAAAAAAAGAAGAAAATTTATATGAAAATGTTCCTGCCAAAGACAAATAATGGAAAGATTTACACTAAAGGAAAAAAAGTGAAAAGTGGCATCAATGATGATTACATGACAATTACATTTTTTGAAAAATTGTTGGGCCCACTTTGTGGGGAGAAAGCGCCATATAAAATAAATGATATTATTATTAAATCCTGTTTAACTGTATATATATAACAATTCTCTCCCTGTGTTTTCTCTAAAGAAATATGATGGTTGTTAAAACCTGTTTTACTGTCTAACAATTCCCTCCCTATGTTTTCCCTAGGTTGAGGCAACCACTGGTGGTGGGGGCGGGGCCGGAGCCAGCTTCAAGAGCAAAGAGTACATCTCCAGCTCTGGCCTGTCGTCAGACTCTAGCAGTGAGGGGAGCGACAAACCTCTCAAGAAGATGGCCAAGAAGGCCAAGAAGAAGGAGGAGCAAGAGGAGAAGTCTTCTCCCGTGGCCTCGGAGAATGAGAGTGAAGAGGAGGTGAGAGGAAGAGGGGATTTGTTTAACCTAGGAGAATGAGAGTGAAGAGGAGGTGAGAGGAAGAGGGGATTTGTTTAACCTAGGAGAATGAGAGAGGAGAGGAGGTGAGAGGAAGAGGGGATTTGTTTAACCTAGCAGGAGGTGAGAGGAAGAGGAGGTGAGAGGAAGAGGGGATTTGTTTAACCTAGGAGGAGGTGAGAGGAAGAGGGGATTTGTTTAACCTAGGAGAAGAGGAGGTGAGAGGAAGAGGGGATTTGTTTAACCTAGGAGAATGAGAGTGAAGAGGAGGTGAGAGGAAGAGGGGATTTGTTTAACCTAGGAGAATGAGAGAGGAGAGGAGGTGAGAGGAAGAGGGGATTTGTTTAACCTAGCAGGAGGTGAGAGGAAGAGGAGGTGAGAGGAAGAGGGGATTTGTTTAACCTAGGAGGAGGTGAGAGGAAGAGGGGATTTGTTTAACCTAGGAGAAGAGGAGGTGAGAGGAAGAGGGGATTTGTTTAACCTAGGAGAATGAGAGTGTGGAAGAGGGGATTTGTTTAACCTATTTATCCTTTTCCCCCCAACTCTAAAATCACCCAATCTTACTATACTAACAAGCATTCTTTTTTTTTACATGTGTACCCCCCTAGCGACATAATTATTTACATAATTAGATTACATAAGAGTTGGGAACCTACGTTTTAACGTCCATCTCTGATAGGCCGGGGATGGGCAGGCATAAAAGTTGTTCACACGACCTATGTCTAAAATCCCTTAGAGGGAGACCAAACTCGTTAACCCAGCGTGTTATCTGCTCAGCCTCCACGCGACCCTGGGCATTCCTTACAGACCTGATTGATATTGATGGATAATAGTCTGAGCAAAGTGCGGACACTCTTAAATGCGCCCACACTAACAAGCTGACACATTTTCACTGTCTTTAGTTGAGAGCAATTGGAGGAAACGCTGCACTTTTTAAGAATAAGAGTTTTATCAAGTCCCTTAACCTCTTTATTAGTAGACTATGTGTATTTTGCACAATGTGAAAGTCACACGGTTTCCTGTTGTGTCCTCAGAAACAAGAAGCCTCTGGGTCTGGATCGGCCGCCTCAGGATCAGCCCCTGCCTCGGAGGCCTCTGCTGCCTCGGGCTCAGAATGAAGGACCCATCTGAACTGAACACATCTCTTCTATCATTCATTGGATCTGCCATTCATCTGTTAGTTGTACCATCTCAACTGAACACATCTCTATGACTGACTTTACCACTCATTCACTGACCATCTCAATTGAACTCATCTCTACCACTATTGATTGTTGTACCATCCAAACATGTTCTCATTTCACCATTGTTAACTATACCATTTCCGTTGTACAGATGTTTTGTTGTTATGTGAGGGAAGAATCCAGTTGTATTTGTGTGAAACTGTTTGTTTTTTTGTTTTTAATTATTTTTTTTGTTTGTTTGTTAGCGTTTTGTTTACCGATGCATCAATGGCTGTCAAGGGCAAGCAGCTCACAGCACAAAGGAGTGGAAAACAACTGGTGCATCAGAACTTCTTCTTACTGTTTACACAACTGACCAATTGTTTCTTCATGTCTGACTCTTGAGTGAAGGTTGTGGACCTTTTTGGTTGTTACGACCTATTAAGTATTATAGATAGGGACCCTTTTGTCATCATCATCTCTTGTCATGTCATCACGGAGGAACAGCAGCATTGCACTCCAGGCATTCCTATAGGTTCTCCCATCCTTGCTGTAGGCCGAAATGAAGGGTCTCTTTTAGTGACTGACTTTGTATTTGTTTATTGTTTTTGTATAGTAATAGCAAGTTTGCCTTAGTGTTCTTTAAATTAACACAGTCATCACAGAGCAACATTTCTTGTAGTGACTGACTTTGTATTTGTTTATTGTTTTTGTATAGTAATAGCAAGTTTTCCTTAGTGTTCTTGAAATTAACACAGTCATCGCATAGCAACATTTCTTGTAGTGACTGACTTTGTAATTGTTTAGCAAGTTTGCCTTAGTGTTCTTGAAATTAACACAGTCATCACAGAGCAACATCCATGATGTCCGAAGTTGATATTGGGGGAAACTTACACGTTTGAATGAAACTTATCTTTTCAAAGTAGACAGGTCTTCACCTAACAGACTAGTAAACACATTTCAAGTGATTGTCAACTCGGACTCAAATGTTAGCATACACTGGATCCAATATCAGCATTAGTGCAAATTGATAGTGATGAACCTAAAAAGTTTGACGCTTTGCTTATATACACAAGATCCTAGCTCTGTCACTTGATGAAACGAACTAAATTAGTTCATGGTATAAATGCTAAACGAGTATAAATGACATTGACAGTTATTCACAATCCAGGCATGTATATTTCACAATGTGTTTTTGTGAATACAGTGTTTGTTTGTTGACAAAATAAACATGTAATTTGATACTGAATTTTAGTCTTACTTTTCTTTGTTTATTTGTACGGACATGTCATGTATTCATTTAGTGTTGCTTGAACTAAGTGTGAAATAATATGAAATTTGGGTACACATTATGACATGAAACTGAGGTTTATGGTTAAACAGGTTAGATTTATTTCTGCTTCTACACAAACTGCTAGGGGTGTTCTGGATAAGTCTAGGCGTACAAATGTAAGGGCCACATGGTAGCTGAAGGTTAAAACTGTTGGTCTCAAAGCGGGTAATCCGGGTTCAAATCCCTCTTGGTGGGATTCTGGACATGGGTTGTGTTGGCAGTTTATAATTTATATATGGCAGTCCATCCTGTCATTGGCCTAAATCTATGAATTGACAGCCATGAAAAATAACTTACATGTACACAGATTTGTAAATGCATGAAAATGGTCGCTACCTGTACTATCCAACTTGCTCATACTCATAGTAATATTTATTAGAAATACTGATGCCGGTACTTAAAATCCCTCTCTTTTTTTATGAGGAGAAGTCTTACCTCTGAAAGTTGAAAGATGAACAATTCTAAAGAATGTGTACTTAGTAGAGCAGAATACTAAAGATTGAAAAGCCCTACATTTTCTTATCTCCTTCACTGAGAAGTGAAGACTTAACAGATATCACTTCATTTTAAAATAGCTTATACATCATAAATTAAAAACTAAATACACTGTAGATCTTATGAAGACATCGTTGCATGAAAAAAAGAATGCAAGGAGAGAATGAGGACGTCCACCCAACACCTTAATTCAGTACATCAAAAACGTCAAAAACAACATCAGTGGATATGGACTACAAGACCTGAGTATTATTAACCAAGTTGGCATTCTTTCATCACCTCTAAAACTTAAAAACACAAGAAAAACTCATATAGTTGCAGATAGGTGATGTGGGTAAGAAAAACTAAATTTCTGCATTTGGACTTTCCAGGGAAAGTGGTATATATAATAAAGAAATAATAATAATAATAATAATAACATCATATTATAGCGCTATAATCCCCACAAAGTACGCCCAAAGCGCTTTACATTGTATTTTAAGAACTTGCACACCTCAGTCACACGCAATCGCCTCTCATTCACCATCACAAACATCTACATAACAAAAGGCAGGAGATATTAAGCCAAAGTACATGTTAAAAAGGTGCGTCTTAGGCCTTCCTTTGAAATGCTCTTTATTACTTTTAATGGCTAGTGATTAATCTACTAATATGAATATCTGCCTCTGCTAAGAGGGGCCAAATGAGACGACAGTCTGTTGTGGTAAAACGTCCAGTTGGATCAAGTCGCAGGCAGCATTGTTGCGAGGCTTGTAGACTCTCTCTCTGGGCGTACTGATTACGCGGACACCTTTCTGCTGTAAGATTTCTGCCTGGGCGTGTACCTCGTCGGTCACGTCCTTGATGTTCAATGTGTACTTGTTGGAGTAGTCTTGCAGGGTCTGTGGACAAGGTAGTAAGGTTTTCGTCTTTATTTTGAGTTTTGAGTCGAGTTTTACAGCCTGGTGACACACTTCGGCTCAAACAAGAGTTTGGACCTAGAGCTATGTAATGTACTTGAGACAGTGAGAGATCTTGTTAGTATGTTGATATGAGCGCCGGGCGCCGACCAAGGCTGCACTACCAGTATGCCTCCCAGGAGGTTGAGAAGGCTCTGGAATACATCAGGTCTGTCTGGGAAATAGTGGCTGTATGTAAAGCGCTTTGAGCTTGCTGTAGAGTGTGGAAAAGCACTACGTACATGCTATCTATTATTATTTGTATTTATTGTAGTGTGGTGTATTCCTACTAAGGACCAAAATATTCACTCTACTCAATACTTTATTTCCATTAAGTATTCTTCTTCTTCGTTGTTATCAATGATGGATCCACAGATCAAATTATCAGGTGTATTAAATATGATTAGTCGCTGACCTTTATTCCACAAGGAATCAAGAGGCATAAGTCAAGTACATAAGTCATTACATTAAGTATGATTTTACCAATAAAACAAAGAAAAGATCGACAAACGTCAATTCTTGTCAGGCCTTTACTTAACAAATGAGGCGTTACCACAGATCATTAACAGTACTAACTAACACTAACAACTAACAACCATCTCCGATAAGATGGGGGTGGATAGCCGTAATATAAACACCCACAAGATCCATTTCCAGGATCTCCTACACAGAAATTGGAACCCGGGTCCCCTGCTTGGAAGTCGAACATGTTAACCCAACGAGATATCAGTCAGGCTACTACACAGGCTCTTTGTGGGACTACAAATACAAAGTACATGAAAGTAATAAAATACAAAAACAGGAAACAAAAAGACAAATGTTAGAGGGGAATTACAGTAAATTGAATTCTTAATTTGAACAGTTTATTTCTAGTGAGAACAGGTTTGTGATATCATTTCATAAAGGAACAAACTCATGATATCATCTCATCTTGTTTGTCAATTTACTAATGGATACCAAGTATAGGTGCAAATTAATCACTTGTAATCACATTATTATATCAGTTTTTTTTACTTTGCTGTACAATGTATAAACCTCCTTCCATACTTCGATAATTATATATAATCAGTCAAAAACTTATGTCAGATGAAAGAGAATGCATTTTGAAACAGGAATATATTGAAAAATTGCATTGATTTTTTTTTTTAAATGTCAATTTTCTTGTTGAGAAAAATGTGACAGCTGAAGAGTGTACCAAGCTTTCTCACCTTGCCCTGGAGCCCTAACTGTATAGCTCTCCTCTGTTGTTTGTGTCCATTAGGATCATGGTCAGGGTCCCACTGCAAGCGAACTTCCAAATCCTTGGCTTGCACACTAAGACGCTTCTGAGCCTTACAGTAGGTCAAGAGAAGAGAAAAGAACAGTCACAACACATGTGTAGTAAAACCATTATAGCTGTACATAATACTCAACAGGTGGTTAAAATAAAGATAATAAAACATAACATGGCTGTAACCACAAATGTCCCAAACATCGCATTAATATAGGCAGTACCAACTCAATGACTGCATAGCACATAGCAGTTATCTGGTCCAGATGGGTCTTGTGACTGCATTGCACAATTGCATAAGCAAGGGGACAATTTGAAGGCCCTCCAGTCCCAGGTTGCAGAGCTAGACTGCCATGGCTCTGTTGGTCTATTAGAACCAGTTGAAAAGTGAAGAACTCATAACTTGTGCCTGATCGCACCAACAACAAACAAAATAATCCAAGACATGCATTCTACAACATTCAATCCCTCTTACTTATAGGATGGAGTACACAGTTTTCATTACCTAAAAAAACAACAACAACATCAAGCAGAAGAATGCCTTACACTTAAACATAAAATAGTATATTGACTGAGAATTTATGGACCATTATACGAGACCAAATAACTCTTGAAAAAAGCACTTTGTCACAACTTCTCATCCCACCCAGGTGTAAAAAGAGTACCCCACTATAGACTATTTTGGTGTGGGCGCCAAGCAGGCAGAACAACCAGGAAGGTTGTGGAATCAATCAGGTCTGTCAGGGTGATAGTATCTGTAAAGCGCTACAGGTATAAATGCTATCAATTGTTACTATAATGATACAATCACAACAATCATCAACGTTACCTCTCCAGTGTAGGCGTTTGACAGAATGTTCTCAAAACCTTGTCTAGTCAGACGGACTGCTAGAACTCTCTCCTGGTTCTTCTTGGACGCCCAACCGCAACGATACATCATCCACAGGAAGTTTGTCTTCACCCACGACATGCGACTGAAACTGAAGTCTGGTCCTCCAAGCCTGTTTGTTGATAGACAAGAAGGGTTGGTGGCAATTTGTCATTATCGTATTCAGTAAATATTGATGATACAGTAAATATTGAGCATGATAATGATAAAAATAATAACAATGTCAACACCTAATGTAACAGTAATAATAAGTAGGCCTATATGAAATGGATGATTTCAATACAGTAGCAGATTAGCTCAGTCGGTAGCGTGACGGACTCGGGATCCAACGACCTCCAGTTCGAGCCCTGACTGGGTCGAGTTCCATAAACCCTTGGGAAAGGTTTTTTTTACCACCATTTCCTCACACCACCCAGGTGTATCCGGCTATAGGCATGTTTCTGCGCCTCACAGGCTGCCTGTACTTGTTTTCAATGTTTGTGATGTGTTATGTGTTGTATGCGTTAGTAGCCTGTCGGGGGAGTAATAGATGTAAAGCTCTTTGAACTTGAACTCTTCAGAGGAAAAGCGCTATATAAATGCCATTTTTTTTTTTTTAGTACATAAAGTACCCTGAAATGAACCAAAGTGGGAGGACAAAAATGTTGCGAGATTAGACAAAGAAGAAGACATACACACAATGTCTTGCCCGTTGTGAAGCAGTATTCACTTTATGTCCTATGATGGTTCCTTTACTATCTTAGGCTACTCATCTTTGCCATTTCCACAAAAATGTTCCTTCAATTTTCTCTTATATCAACTTTTAATCCTTACACTTACAGCAATTTATTCTACTTCTACTACAAAAGAAATTCTTTATATACAGCAAACCTATTTGTACATGCAAGACATGCTCAATTCTGATTCTAAAAAGAAAAATGTACTTGTCTCTTTATTTCAATTAGAAGAGACATGTAGGCCTATTGACAGATGCTATTTGATATCAATCTTTGCTCTAAGCCAAATCAGCATGTCAGCTACATGTGAATGCTAAGCCAAATTTTCCTTACCTCTGATTCTCCACAGCGAATTTGGCAATGCTGGGTTTGAATGCTTGGTAGACTACAATAGAATCATCGTCAAAATGAGCCAAGATGTGTTTGCCATACGCTGGCCAGTGTTGGAAGTTCTGACTTGTGTAGTTTTCCCATGTCAGATCCCACTGGCTCGAGGGTTTCCTCCCCTGGTCTCCAATATCTGTGTTTTCAGCAGCGGTAGCCATGATTCTAAATTCTATGAGCAGATTTATTTAGGTCAGGCTTATATCTGTAGAGAAAATGAACACAGCAAAATTATAATCAACTTATATGACTAGATTGTTTATGCATTTTTCCATTTTTGTTAAAAGGACATTCAGGAATCTTTTCACAAGCATTATGAATAATAATTGTATGCAATTGATGTGCCATGCCATTTATCTAGCATTCTCTTGTTTAATGAGGTCTTATGTGTACTGTGTTCATTGAATGTTGGCTATACTCCATAATGAGAGCAAAAGGCATTAAAAAGCAAAATAAACTCCTACATCACTGACAATATCAAGTATAGAAAAAAGGCCTAGGGCTTACATAATAGATATGTGTTTAATACATTTGTGTAAGCCTACACACACACATTAAAAACAAGTTTTTTTTTTAATGCATTACATTTACATTGTCAAGCTAGTGCATGTATGTAGGCCTACATGAATTGCAATACATGTCTTATTCTTCCTGCAATGTAGGGCCTACACAACAATGTACTGTATGTCTCTTTCCATGAAGTATGTAGGCCTACATATGTCACACATATGCCTATTTAATTTGGAAAGAGACACACATTTCTTACCAGTGCAGTATTACAAATTATTGATTTGAAAAATTGACAACAATCATGTACAGAATAATAGAGTCTAGACTCTAGTCTATATCTAATGTAATGTTTTGATCTATGTTAGTAGGCCCTGTCATAATGACGTAAATTAATGGTAGCCTACATGGATTATAAATGACAAGACACACAGAGTCATAAAGTAGTAAATTAATGTGTTTTTAAAAATATAGAAATGTGAATAAAAAGCAAGACTTAATACCCAATTACTGCCCTAGATCTAGACTTTCTATATCTTTATTTAATACATCCTAAAGCTGCAGAGTATGCCTAGACCTACACCGAATTCGGTGTAAAGACTGATCTTGTACTTATTATAATATGGATCAACTCTTAACTACTAGTAGTCTAGCCTAGGCCAGAGCCTAGAGGCCTATGTGACATGTAGGCCTAGATTAACAATGCCTCCGCTTAAATGTAGGCGAAAGCCAAAGAACTTAGCAGTTAATGTAAAAGCACTTTAATTTAATTAGACGTATATGTATATTTTGTATGTTATGTTTTGTAAGCCTACTGTGCTTATATAATATGAGCATTAGGGCCTACAAGTACAAGTGTATGGTGAACACAAGATCCACGATCTAGTCCAGGGCTAGACCTGTGTAAACGTATTTACTAAGCGAGTCTGATAGGTCTATGCCGATCAAATACAAGTGAAATGTAGGCTAGTCAGGATCTATAATCGTAACTTAACCATGCACACTTACTCGTTCGTATTGTTGTACAGACAGGTAATGTTCTTTTCTGAGAATTCTAGAGAAACGTCATGAAACTTGAAGCAAAGATGTAAAGTATCTGATGAGATGTTTTTTGTTGTTGTCAGGTCCAGCACAAATGGGGGTACCCAAATGGGTAACAGGGTAGATCTAGGCTATTTCATATGAAGCTGCATGCGAAATTCAGAACCCTTTGGACGTGTTTTAAATACTTATAATATTACGGAGAAACATGACTCAGTTACCCGAAATAGAACTGAACGTGTTTTCTCTATGTGGTGCAATAGGCCTAGTCTAGTATGAGACTCCATACGACCCAAGAGATAATATTATGCTACGTACCGACCAACCCCCATCATAATGAAGAAGTATAATCTAGATCGATCTAGACGTCTAGAGATCATTCAATGACAAATTTGAAAAAGACGCAAGTCTCTTTCATTTTAAAAACATTTCTTTAATCTTACAAAAATAAGTCCCTTCATAGAATAAGAACTATCTGACCCGTGACTTATGTGGATGGATGGACCCAGCCCAACGCCAAACGAACGAACAATAGCCTAATTCGATATGGAAGCTTTACCAATGCGATAGAGTTTAGACTTACTGGGTAGTGGATAGTTTACATGGAAATACCCCGTTCTTTATCACCAACCTGTTCTCTATTCTCTTCCCCTTCTCTCTCATTTTCTCTGTGCAGCAGGCCCTTACGAGTGCCCTCGGCTCGTCATACGTTCGTTTGCGGATGATAACAAAGGGGCATAACCAAAAGTATTTTGAATTAATGAAAGATAACCAAGTAATATTTTATTAAAATTAAAAAGACATATTATTATAGTACAGTTAATACACACTTTATTTATTACATTTAAAACAATTACAGAATATACAACGTATATTCTTTAAAGGTTTTTATTGTTAACGTGATTACAAGTTGTTTTTTTATAGATAATTCTTTTATTTCTTGACAAAGTACATTTAGCTTAGTAGTCTACATGTCAAATTTGGTTGGAATCTCTTTTCCACTACCCAATCTTTACTCTGGTTTCTCTTCACAACGCATAAATCTTTCGCCTTTTACTAAAGATTTCCGTGGGGAGGAGCAAAATAATGAGTCTAAAAGACTATTTTTCAAGCCCTACATGTAGGGTGCATAAACAACTATCAAACTTAATTAAGAAACTATAATGATCTAACGACGCGGACTGATACTTAATTAATGGTAATAGTAGAGTAGAGGCCTAGATCTACATCTCAAACTCATCTAAAGCTTATTTTGGTCACATCCATACTTCATACATTAAATCGCCTCTGGTTGACATCTAATCTGTAAACTAAACAATTAAATACATGTAGTCCCAAAGGATCACGAAATGTAGGCTACAACAAAAACAAACAGTATTTCCACATGCGGTACTGGCACACCAATCCAGTCACCACAGAAGTCTCAACTTGAACTAAAAGTAGAAAGACTAATCGTGCACGTGTACGGTTATAGGCCATAATACTCGTGTACGGTTGTAGGCCATATTGCATGAATCAGTAGGCCGCCTAATCCTTATGCGCTCTTTGGCCATTTCCATCTTTTTGTATGCTTGCGAATCTTGGACTCTTACGACTTACAGAGCAGACATCGAAAAACAAAAAAAAAAAATTAAAGCCCTGGAACTGAGATGCTACAGAAGAGTCCTAGGCATACCATATACAGAACACATTAATTATCAACGAAGAAGTCAAAACGCGGATACCATAAACGAAATTGGACCGTACGTCGAACTCCTGAATACAGTAAAAAGACGCAATCTGAAGTGGTACGGTCAATTAAAAAAGATAGGCAAGTCTTGCAAGACAATAATCAATAATGCAAGGCACGGTAAAAGGAGGCAGAACAAAGGTGGGAAACTAACATCACCGAGTGGGACAGGCCCATGGACAGGCCTCAAGCTGAATGACGAGCTGAGAGCGACTGAGAAAAGAGAGGAATGGAGGAGACTGACTGTCAAGTCGTCAGAAGTGCCCCAACGGACAAACGTATAAGGGACTATAAGTTTAGCAAACGCTGGTAACAAAAAAATAAAAAAAAATTGATTGATTTAACTTACTACAGTGCATATACCTCGTTGTACCGCCAACCTCGAATATCGCCTATCATTTGCCCATGAACAAGAACAAAACCTGTTAATTCGTTTTAGCGCCTCCTCGCTGTCCGCCTAACGCCAAAAGGCCGGGCTTCACACTCTTTCTTTAACTCAATTTAAACAGATTCGTTATACCGCCATCCTGTCATTAGTGTCATCCAAGTAACTAAACCCACACTCCCGATTCCTTAACTTTCTTTGCAAAAACGCAACGGATGTGCTAAACCTTTTCCCCGTAATTGATGTCAGTATTGTCAGCCGTGTTGTGCGTAGAGAAATGAAACTGAAGGGAAAATAAAGTACTGACCCACGCAAGTAAGTACCTTCAACTCCGTATTTTGCCTTGGTAGGCAACCACTCGCTATGATTATGACTATGACTACATTTTTATGTTGTAGCCTACCATAGAGATAGAATGAGTCTGGATGTAGCCTTCATTTCCAGCCCACCTTATAGGACCGAACTTGAACTAACATGTGACTGTGTCTTGCTCATCATAGAACACACAGCAGCAAGGGGTCAACCACAATGATAGGCTACATCATCAGGGTTTGGTAACGATTACAGTAACGAAAAGTAGTTAGTAATCGTTAGTTGTTTTTGGTAGTTTTTAGACTACTCGTCTCAAGAAAGTTGTTTTGTCAGTAACTAACTACTAATTTTTTGTAGTTTTTTACAGTACTAGTACTAGTAATTAAACTACTGAAATTTTGTCTTCAGAGGCCTACTGGTTGGTTGTTTTTTGCTGGGTTTATGTTTCTGTCAATGACAATGGTATGGTGTGATGAGTGTGATGACATGAACGGAAGGAATGGAAGAAAGGAAGTACATGACTGTGTAAAATAGAAACAAACACACACACAAACAAATAAACCCAAAAGACAAAAAAAGTGTTGAGGCTGAGGTCTTAATTTATTCTGAATAATCCAGGCTTCAGACCTGATCAATATCATAACAATTCATAATAACAATAACATTAAACATTAATATGAAATTGAATGAGGATTTTACCAACCAACAATCTCATACAATCAATGAAAGCAATGAATACTGATACATGTATATCACACAACTTAATAACATAAATAAGTTACCATTGTCTTATACTTATACACTTTATAAATATAGTCAAAATTGTCATCATGATTCAAACACATAATAATTTGGACTTACACCTTTTGTCATTTAATGTTAACCAATTGCTCATTTTGGGGGATGTGAGAGAGCTGTTTCAGTCAGTGGTGTATGTAGTGGCAGTGGGGGAGACTGGAGAGGTGTGTGTGTGTGTTAGTGTTAGCAGAGGTGTGTGTGTGTGTTACAAGGGGACGTAATAAACGTACACCTGAGGGTTCACATTTAAGTGAAGTATTAGGTATTGATATTGCTGTGCCATTTATAAATACAAGAGAGAGACCTTCTAAGAAGATAAAGAGAAAGCAAGGTGGATGTGGTAAGAAGGGTAAAACAGCAAGGGTGTTGGAGATAAATCAAAGCATTTGAGAGGCACCAGGGGAAAACCGAGCAGAAGACGCAGATAGTGGAACAGAGATACAGGCAAAATACCCCCGAAGATGATTTTTTATGCTTTTTTAGATTTTTGTGAAGACACCTATGGACCAGATCGATCATTTTTTGCGATCGTCATTTCCCTTGAACTGACGGAAAACAAATTTTGAGTTCGTCATTTTCATTCGCGATTTACGAAACGGGAAACCTTCAATATTGCAATGTTTGGTATCACCGGAAAGCTGTTTCAAGTTCCTGCATGGCATCAACAAGAAAGTTGACAAACTTGATTAAGCACTTCAAGGAGAACGGTATGGTGCCGCGACTTCACAAGAACAGCAAGCGGCTACCACCAAATGCCCTCAAGTACATCGTTGACTTCATCGTCAATTACGCTGAGGTCCATGCGATCACTCTCCCTGGGAGGTCACCCCATCACTGGATCATGGATGCACGCCTTCTCCCCACAAACTGCACCAAGAAATCGGTGTATGAGGAGTACAAAAAAGTTGTGACTGCCGCCTCTGTCAGCATCAGTTTGTTTCGGCAGACTTGGTCGACCCTACTGTCCTTCATCCGCACCATGCCCCCTGCCACTGACCTGTGCTGGGTCTGCCAAGAAGGAGCTACTCGTCTCACTCGTGCGCAGGACCAGAACCTCACCATCAAGTCGCAGGCAGTGAAGGAAATGGAGGACCACCTTGAGGCTGTCACCAAGGAGCGGTCGTACTACCGCTCGGTCTGCGAGCAAACTCAGCGTGACCTACCCCCCGAACCCAAGTCCCTTGGTACCCATCAACCTTGCATCTACGACGGTGTCATCATCTACTCCTTTGACTTCGTCCAGCAAGTGCATTACCCCTCCAGCCTGGTCCCATCTTTTTTTGGGGGGGGGGGGGGGGGGGGGGGGGGGGGGGGGGGGGGGGGGGGGGGGGGGGGGGGGGGGGGGGGG
>JAUELK010265850.1:0-15870 GCA_031471215.1 Gastropteron pacificum | reverse complement strand
CCACCCCCCCCCCCCGGGAAAAATCACACACCACCAACACACCACCCAGGGACCGCTTTCGTAAACCAGTCCCCAAATTTAGCTAAGAGTTAGGGTTAGGATTTTTAAAAATGACACACCACCAGGGACCGCTGTCGGTAACCAGTTAACTGTTGTCAGTGTTGTTGTGATGGGCTTGTTTGTGTTGGTCTAGTCGTCTAAGTCGAGCGTACGGTGTTGGATTTCGGTATTTTATTATTATTATTTTATTAAACTTAAACATCTAGATCTAGTATGTAAGTATGCAGATCGAATTGTAATTTTTTCAAGGTAAGCTTTAAAGTTAAAGCTGTCTGCATTGTAGTAGAATTTGGCTTCATCCGGCAGTGAGTTTGAGTTCCAGAGTCTAATTGTGTTAGGGCACTTAACCTAGGGTAAAAGGGATTTAAATGACTGTCTAAGCTCGATGTTGGTATGGCATGGGCATCTGGATTGAGACAATGCGGGTATAAGGTGATCGAAGGGAATGTCAACTAGATCTAGGCCAAGTTTTGCCGTAAGGAAAATAGACAATTTTATGGTAGCCCTTCTCTCTGCTAGCGGTGGGCTACCATATACATAGTGATAGATAACTGCTGTGTGCAATACAATCATTTTCAGTGTAGCTCTGGGGCCTGAACTTGTGTGGAACAATTCACAAAGTTGACCACAGTACACAGGCTTCTGTCTTTTTTTTGTAAAAGCATAGGGTAAACATGAAGTTTAGCGTCACGCCTTTGGGTGGGCGAATACCGAAATCCGACACTGTACTTGCTGAATTCTCTTGGAGTTTTGTGGTGTTTATAGATTCTTTTAAAGATCAGAACAGTGTGAAAACAATCTACCCGTCAAAACCGGGATGAAGACGACTCATTTTTAACTTGTCTATAGGCCTAACGCCCGCCGCAAGATTAATCAAGTACCAGTATTAGTACGGTATTTGCATACCCTTGTCGCCAGTCCAAGATGGCAGACTAGTAAACAATAGTAGACGACTTCCACCTGCGATGCTAAACTTCATGTTTGCCAAGCATAGCCTGATCAGCGCACAGTGTAGATCTAGTTATGTATACGCTACACAGTGTCGGAAAGGCTTCTTTCTATCACTGAAAACAACAGGGCATATACACATTCACACTTCTGTCAAACTTTGAAGGGCTGTTTGTACATTGACATTGAATGTTGTAGAGGCTACATGCTGAGTCTTGGCGATGCGAAAATAAGTAGGCCTAACTGTCCTGTCCGTATGTTGAAGCATCTGCTGCAGGGGAAGACAATATATGCAGTGTGGGTTATGTTCGTAGCAATGGATGCTGACCGAAAAGTTTTTTTGACTGATAATACTACCGGTGTAAGTTGAATGGCAACATTTGTTTCAGTTTCAGTGCTCAATAACATTAAATTGTTAATTTTGATGTAAACAGTAGCCTATTCAAATAGATCTAGCTCTGAATTTATTTGAATGCTCTTTTTTTTTAGGTTTGCCACCAGGGCCAGACCCTGAGGAAACACCGCCTGATACGTCACAGGCCGAAACAATGGAGACTGATGCAAAAGGTGGGAATTAACTAGTCACATTTTTGTTTTAGTAGCCAATAGATATGTTGTTATTCATTCAACCAAGTGTGTTGATGATATATTTTCTTATCCTCCATCACCATGTGTATTCTTTGAAAAAGTATGTCTACTTTGTCATACCTCAATTTACCCAGGTGTTAAAGGGGTACCGGACTATAAACACTGAAAGATCTTTTCAGTATGTTGGTGTGGGCGCCGACCAGGTAGATCCACCAGCAGACCAGTATGCCTACCGCGAGGTTGAATGTACCTGTTTGTGGTCAATTTTGTTTTCCTATCCTATAGTTTTAAACTCTTTTGTGTGCACAATCTTACCCACCTTTTAGTAGGTCGTACTAACTGAGTGAAGTATTTTGTGCTACATAATAGCAAGCATTTCTATATTGTTATCATATTTATCATTTTGTGATAACGAAGAGATGTTTTCTACATTGGTTTAATAATGTGAAAATGACATGAATTGTGTTAAAATTGTATTTGATTCATTTTGTTATGTAGATTGTAATTTCTAGTATTCACAATCATGACACTTTACACTGATACTGAGTTTCATCATACATTTTAATCTTAATTAATCTATACTTCCAGTTTTGTCAACAATTATATAATATCTTTAAACCTGAGATAACTATCAAAAGCTTACTTGGTTAATAAACATATCCTCAGACCACCCAGAAGGCAATGGAGACATAGGTAAGGACTACTCTGTTGGTAGTGTTTTCATACATTCTTAACTTAAGACATGTTCAGTGTTGATAAAGTCTGATCCTTAAAGACCTCCATTACAAAGTCTTCTCTGTGTACTTCCTTTGTTTTAAATGTATATATACCAATTTTAGATGTTTTCCAACAGTTTCTGTAACTGATTGATTGTGATGTCCTTCCATGCTCTTAAGAAGTGTTGACTTTCCTTAATAATATAAACATCCTCCCTTGTTTCTTTTCTTTTTTTTTTTTTATGCAGCTGATGAATGGGCAGGAGAGGAAGAAGAAATGGCTGAAGAAGAGTGTGTTCCAGTTTCCAATAAAGTGAAACCTGTTGGACTACCAAAAGTTCGAAAGGAACATTTGAATGTTGTGTTCATCGGTCACGTAGGTATGTAATGACAATGTTTTGGTATGATGGAATTGGGAATTCAAAATATTCTTGTTTTAAATAATCAAGATTATGATTTTTAGGTGAATGTTATGTAATATAGAAAGCTTTGCTGTGACCATGTCATAGTTCAGTGTTAATTACAGCTGCCTCTTTTTTTCATATAGGGGCGTGATAGCTCTCTGGTATAGTGTTCTATGATACTTGTTCAATTTCACTGAGGTGTATGTATACTCAAGGTGGGACCATGTCCCTGGCTCCTGTACTTAAGTTAAAAGCTGTTTTTGCTGGAACCTAACTTTGTTGTGAAGTTTGGTGTTTATAGAGGGTTCGTATAAACATTGGTGGTTTTCGTTGTTGCTTTCAGATGCAGGGAAGTCAACAATTGGTGGTCATCTGCTGTAAGTTTGCCTTTTTTTTTTTTTAATCGATTATATAGAATTTTTGGATGCAGAACAATTTGACTTTATTTTGTTTGTTTGTTATAGTTCAAGCGGTAATCGTTGTATGTTGTGTTGTATTCTTTGAAATCATCGGTAGCCTATGTACAGATCTGTTGTGTAAGACCAACCAACCCACACATGTCAAATTCAAATACAATTCTTTAGTCAGTGTGGTTGGTCAATATTAATAACAATAAAGTTTAATTTTTCATGATAAAAAAAAAAAAAGCTGTAATTAGATACACTTTATAAAATCAAAGGGATATATTTCATATTCATGTATTACTTCCTTTCAGGTACCTCACAGGAATGGTAGATAAAAGAACTCTTGAAAAGTATGAAAGAGAGGCCAAAGAAAAGAACAGAGAAACATGGTAAGGACTTTGCTCAACAAGTTGTTTCTTGATCATTGTGCATGTCTGTCTGTCTGACCTGTCTGCTGATTGTAGTACAGTGTGCTCTTAATGTATGCTACAATAAATTTAGTGTTCATTCACAGCACCGTTTCTATAGGCTGGACTGTCAGTCACTCTGGTACATCCCTATTTTTATTTTCTTATTTTGCGATTTCAGTCAGGCTTAATGAATCACATTGCTTGTGTACAATGTGTGTTGATTTATAGCAAAGCTATGAGCAAATGGTTATTTTATGATGTAGCCATGTTCCTTCATTAACACAAGTAAACAATGTTTTGATCAATGATCTCTATCATCAGGTACTTGTCATGGGCTCTAGACACAAACTCAGAGGAGAGAGAAAAGGGGAAAACTGTTGAAGTTGGTCGGGCATTCTTCGAGTCTGAGAAGAAGCATTACTCTGTCCTTGATGCCCCAGGTCACAAAAGTTTTGTACCCAACATGATTTGCGGAGCATCACAAGCTGATTTGGCTATCCTGGTAAGCTCATTTCAACTAAATTGCAGGAACATACTCTGTGTTGATAGATATTAACACTAAGCACTTTGAAAAGAAGTATTTCTTATGACCACTTTAGCCAAACTGGTGATAACTTATTAGAAAAGAAAATGTTTATAAGTCGGGGTTGACAATCGTCGGAATTTTTTTCTTCTTTTCAGGCTCCGTTTATTTTTCCGGTCAGTCAGATTGTTTATAAATGCTGACGATGAAGTGCTCCAGAGTCTAATCGCTCTTTTGAAGCGTGTGAGCTTTATTTTCATACCCTAATTGGGTTCGAAATATTTCAATCGGGCAAATACGAATGTTCTCACTGCATCAAGTTGTTGTCATGTGAAAGTTAATATTAACGGACCAGTACTGTAAAAGACATGGTTGGGCCAACAAATAATATTTGTTGTTGTATTTGTATGAATATTGCATTACAACCAGGTTTTCTGTTGCCTTGTAGGTTATATCAGCAAGGAGGGGTGAATTCGAGACAGGCTTTGAGAGGGGAGGCCAAACAAGAGAGCATGCTATGCTGGTTAAGACAGCTGGTGTGAAACATTTGGTGGTGCTTATCAACAAAATGGATGATCCTACAGTTGAATGGGAAGAATCCAGGTAAGTCCCTTTACACATGAAGGCGTCACTAAAAGTCACAAATCGGTTATTTTTTAGAGAGCTGTAGGTACTGATAATAATAATAGCTGATTTTTATAGCACCTTTTCTCTTTGAGCTCAAAGCGCTTTACAGCATATTATTATTACCCCGACAGACCTAGCCATCTCAACCTCCTGGGGGGCATACTGATAGTGCTGCCGGCGCACATACCAACATTATGACCATATTTTATTAGAGGTGTAAATTCAAATCTTGAAAACTGTTCATTAGTGAATATTGATGAATGAGAAAAGAAGGAATTTGTGCATACTCTTACTAGCTTGTGTGTTCATACACATCAGGTGCTATTGAAGTATGTTACAGCATGCCCAGTGTTAATTAACAGCTCCATTACAATAGTGGAGGTGTCAGTCCCACTGGTACACTTTCCCCATATATCTAGTGTTTTGCATCTGAAGAAAAAGTTGGTTATATATGCAATACTTACAGTGGTTTCTTAAAAGTGGAAAAAATATGACTGATCGTTCTTTCATGTAAAGTCAGACTTTTATAAATAATCTTTAGAATGTCCACAGTGAGGGGCCAATTATACCAAATACTAAAATACTCTACCCTTTTCCACCATCGAATTAGATTTCGATCAGCCAACAGTTTTTAGAGAAGACTGACCTTTTTTTTTTGGTCATGAAAATTATGCTATTTTTAAAATGTTAACATTTTACCTGTTTATGTGAATGATGTTTGACCATGTTTTTTTCTTCTTCTTTGATTCAATCCAGGTTTGCTGAATGCAGAGAAAAGCTGCTTCCTTACCTCAAGAAGTGCGGCTTCAACCCCAAGTCAGATGTATACTTCATGCCTTGTTCAGGCCTCACTGGGGCTTTCCTCACAATGGTACCAGATTTGAGCATCTGTCCGTGGTACAGGTAAAATGCATTTACTCCTGGTGTTGAAATGCTGCTAATTTGATCAAAATCAATAATTAAGGATTTGGGCTCCAAAGATTATAGATACACTTCTTAACATTTTCTTTGGGAAAGTTCAGTTTCTCAAAGCTAAGCAGTAGTCTCAAAGATTCTTCATTATTTCAGGAAAAATAAATGTAGTAGAAACTTTCACCTTGAAGAAGTAAAACACAAGAGAATGAAGAAAAAATGAATAGGCCACCATTTTATTGCTTAATTGACTCTTTATGTCAGAGCCATGTGCATTCTTGGAAAAGGTTTGCCTACTTTGTCACACCTCAATTTACCCAGGTGTTAAAGGGGTACCAGACTATAAACACTGAAAGATCTTTTCAGTATGTTGGTGTGGTCAATTTTGTTTTCCTTTTTAGTTAACTCTTTTGTGTGCACAATCTTACCCACCTTTTAGTAGGTCGTACTAACTGAGTGAAGTATTTTGTGCTATATAATAGCAAGCATTTCTATATTGTTATCATATTTATCATTGTGTGATAACGAAGAGATGTTTTCTACATTTGTTTAATTGTATGTTTTTAAATTCTCTACTGATCGTATTACACAAGTGTAACTTATGCATTCATAAAACCATTTCAGAGGGCCTTCATTATTGGAATACTTGGATGCAATGCCTCCTATCAGTCGAGCCCCAGATGCTGCTGTGAGATTGCCGGTTGTGGACAGATATAAGGTAGTATAGAAGGAACTCCCACTTTCTTTCTGTGTGTAAAGAATATATGGAACTATAACACTCTTTTAGGTTATTCTTTAATATGGTATTGATAATTTTACTTTTAGTATATTGCACGATTGATGCACTAAATTGCCTGTGATGATATAGTTATCCCTGTCTGACAAATCACATGGAGATAGAAATGTTCTGAGGCAACTATTTAAAAAGCTCAGTTTTCAACTCTCATTTCATTGCTGTTTGTTTTGTTCTGCTGCTTTTTTGTGTGTGTGTGGTGGAGGGGGAGTCCCTTTTGCTCTTGACAGCCATTTAATATTTAGTGCCTCTCGAATGAAGTTTCAGGTTTTCTTTAGTTGCTTGGCCTTTGAATAGTGTATTCTTGAATTATTTGGAAGTTTTTTAGTTTAAGGCATTGTCGCAAGAAATGTCTAATGGTTTCCTCATGATAATTGCAGTGTCCGCAATGTTTGTTTACGGTTTTTATTCAGTTCTTTTTAATGACGTACCTTGTCGATAGTTTTTAATAATTTTAGATTAAGTAGTGCTTGTTCTTTTTAGTCAATAAGGTGGTTCTTATTCTTGAACTATAATGTGTATGTGTTCTTGCCAGTTTGTAGTATTAATAAAAGGTACCTTAGAGCTGTCATTAGTGAATTTTCTAGATATTTAGGGCCAAAAAAGATATGGAACAAATTGTTTTGCTTTGGTGAGTGCCAGTGATGATTTTAGTTATCCCTGTCAGACAAATCACATGGTGACAGAAACGTTCTGAGGCAACTGTCAACAAAAACTTTGATGTAAAGTTCACTTTTCAACTCTGTTTTGAAGTTGTTTGTTTGGTGATTGAGGGGTGGGGGGAAGGAACATTTTAGTGAAGGGTTTAAACAAAATTATCTTGTCAAGTCAATAGATTTAAAACAATATTAATTAATTCTAGAGATTGTGTACTGTTGCTTGATTTGGAAAAAAAATTGTGTTGAAGTGTTGTCGTTGGGGTATTTTCTGAATAAATTTCATTCAGGTTCAGGCTGGAAAAGATGTGGAGCAAATTGTTTTGCTGAATGCCAGTGATGATTTGTTATCCCTGTCTGACAAACCACTTGGAGTCGATCATATTCTGAGGCATGAGACAAGCTCTGGAGTACTCCTGTTTAGAAATTAAAGTACCACCCCAGTTTTATAAATTTAGTTGTAAGTTGGCCTACTACTACCTCGCCCATATCAATGGTGCTCATTGATTCTCATTCAATATTCATGTATGTCAGATTTAAAGTATTATGGTAAATATAGAAATGCAAGTTTTTTTTTGTGTGAAGAATTATTATTTTATGGATGAGATGACTTCGATCTCCTGACAGGTTGTAGGATGTCTCAACAGGGGGGAAAACCTGTATTTCTTTTGTTTCTGCTTAACCATGTTGTTTTTCTTTTGTCTAAAATGCATTTTAAAGAAATGTTAGGATTACTTTCATTTGCTAAGAACTACTTTGCATACTCTTTCTTACCAGCTTGTGTGTTCATACACATCAGGTGCCATTGAAGTATGCTACAGCATGTCCAGTGTTAATTAACAGCTCCATTAAAATGGTGGAGGTGTCAGTCCCACTGGTACATTATTTTGTGATTGTACTTTGCCATCTGCTGGTTACCTTTGACAACCATTTAACATTTAGTGCTCTCTTAGTAAGCAGCATTGGACTTTTGTCGACAGTTTTTCATAATTTTAGAGTGCTTGTTCTTTTTGGTCTATAAGATTTTACAGGTGGTTCTTATTCTTGAACTATAATGTGTATGTCAAGTATGTGTTCTTGTCAGTTTGTAGTAATAAAAAAAAAGGGGGGGTACCCTAGAGCTGTCAGTGAATTTTCTAGATATTTATTTGCTTTGGTGAGTGCCAGTGATGATTTTAGTTATCCCTGTCAGACAAATCACATGGTGACAGAAATGTTCTGAGGCAACTGTCAACAAAAACTTTGATGTAAAGTTCACTTTTCAACTCTGTTTTGAAGTTTCTTGTTTATTTGGGGGGTGGGGGGAAGGAACATTTTAGTTAAGGGTTTAAACAAAATTATCTTGTCAAGTCAATAGATACAACAAAATAATTAATTTATTCTAGATTGTTTACTGTTGCTTGACTTGAAAAAAAAAATGTGTTGAAGTGTTGACGTTGGGGTATTTTCTGAATAAATTTCATTCGGGTTCAGGCTAGAAAAGATGTGGAGCAAATTGTTATGCTGAATGCCAGTGATGATTTGTTATCCCTGTCTGACAAACCACTTGGAGTCGATCATATTCTGAGGCATGAGACAAGCTCTGGAGTACTCTGGTTTAGAAATTAAAGTACCACCCCAGTTTTATAAATTTAGTTGTAAGTTGGCCTACTACTACCTTGCCCATATCAATGGTGCCCATTAATGCTCATTCATATATGTCAAGATTTAAAGTAACATGGTATATATATTATATAGAAATGTTTTTGAGTTTTTTGTGTGTGAAAAATTATGTTATGGATGAGATTTGAGATGACTATGATTTTGATCTCATGGCATGTTGTGAGATGTCTCACTGTATCTTTTTGTTTCTGCTTAACTTTTTTGTTGTTGTCAAAAATGTATTTTACAGAAATGTTTGGATTTTTCAGTTGACTTGTGTTGACTTTAAGAACTGCTTTGCATACTCTTACCAGCTTGTGTGTTCATACACATCAATCAGGTGCCATTGAAGTATGCTACAGCATATCCAGTGTTAATTAACAGCTCCATTACAATGGTGGTGGTGTCAGTCCCACTGGTACACTATTTTGTCACTGTACTTTGCTGTCACCAATGATGAAGAAAGTGCTGCTCAAGAGGATAATAATTATAATAATAATTATTTTTATTCACTTTTCACCAGGACATGGGTACCATTGTGCTGGGAAAGATCGAGTCAGGAATGATCCAAACCAACCAAAGACTTCTCATGATGCCAAACAGGGTGAGTTTATATTTATAGGCAGACTTCTCAACAAATTCACATCACACAAATATGTAAAGGTCCACCTTACAGGCCGTTTCAGATAAATTCAAATCTTGAAACGGTTCATTAGTGAATATTGAGGAATGAGTAAAGAAGGAACTTGTGCATACTCTAACAGCTTGTGTGTTCATACACATCAGGTGCCATTGAAGTATGCTACAGCATGTTCAGTGTTAATTAACAGCTCCATTACAATGGTGGAGGTGTCAGTCCCACTGGTACATTTTCCAAAATAGATTTAGTGTTTTGCATGTAATGAAAAAGTTATTATATATGCAGTGCATACAGTGGTTTACAGATAAATAATTTTGTTATACTCTTGGTAAAAATGTATGTATGCCCTATACAAGATGGAAGAGTTTTGAGTTTGTGCTTTGTATATTCTCCCCATAGCTTTTTCATATAAAAGAAAGTTATTAGTATATGTAGTATATAATCAGTGGTTTCCAGATTAAGTCTTTTTTTTAAAACATTTAAAATGAATGTGTATGCTCTATACAAGATCAACACAGCCCGTTGTTCCACAAGGAATCAAGAGGCAAATGTCATATACACACGGTCAAGAACTTTGATTTTGTGACTCCTGTGATGTTCATTTGATTTGTCTTTCCCCAGACGAACATCAAAATCATGACAATAGTCTCAGATGAGGAAGACAGTGAAGATGCCATGCCTGGAGAGAATGTAAAATTGAAAATCAGTGGAGTTGAAGAAGAGGTATGTTTTCCATTCATTCTTTATCTAATTTGTATGAAAACATTGTCTGTTCATGAGAAAATGGAATTGCTTTATTCCTTTGGTTTATTATTTTGCTTTTTCTAAATTAGCTTACAAAATACTACATATGAACATGTGGATGATTTAAATGCAATAGGCTATTATCACTATTTTTACAAAATGCACTCTACTTATCTAGCTTTGACGAGTCTTCTGTTATGGCGCTCAGGGTAATTTATCCAGTTATAAAATAACTGTCCAGTGATGATCCTAGTTATCCCTGGCTTACAACATTGATACTTGTGGGGAAGACTTACATCTGAGGCATGTTATCACTTTCTAGGAGAAGAATATATGGTTTTCAAAATTGCTGGCAAAAATATTCCAATATTCCAATATTTTAAGGCAAATATTGATGCATTTTCCATATATCGGGCAAACATTATTTTCAGACTCCCCTGCTTTCACCCCCGGCAGTCTCTTTTCTAGGTTGTTCTAGATTTATTCTCATCATGCATTCAGCACCGTTTATTTAACCTTTTCCTCCCTTTTCGCAGGATGTCTCACCAGGTTTTGTCCTTTGTTCACCCGAGGATGTATGCAATACCGGCAGGGTCTTTGATGCCCAGGTAATGTATAGAGTAATAAGTAGCAATTCAAACAAAAACGTGCTGAGGTACATGTACCCATACAGCATGTCTGCTTACCCTTTAGGCTATTGAATTACAAAATGGAGTATTCATGTTAATTATGTTACAAATTTCTGGTCTCGTCTGATAGGTATATTTGAATAGTTTCCCGTTTTAACTCGATTGCTTTCAAAGGCAGAGTAGTTAGAATGCATACTCTTTCTTACTAGCTTGTGTGTACATGATACATTCAAGTTTCATTGAAGTGTGCAACAGAAAATCCAATGATAATTAGCAGCTCTGTTATCATGATGGAGGTGTCAGTCCCATTGGTACATTGGTTAATGCTCTATCTATACAAGTCTTTGTCTTTTAAATACTCTTAAATACATCATCCATACATAAACAAATGATTAATAATGCCTTATTGATTATTGCCATGAGACTATCCCTTGATCTAATTTAACATTTGTACTTCCTTGTTTTTGTGTGTATATATGTGTATTAGCTATTTATTTTTGAAAACTAGTTTTTAATTTTTCTTGTTGAGTTCATTACGCCCAAATATATATTTTTTTATATGCTTTCATTTTCATAACACAATGCCTTTTCATTCTTCAGATTGTCATCTTGGAATACAAGTCTATCATCTCTGCTGGATATAGTTGTGTCTTGCATATTCAT
This sequence comes from Gastropteron pacificum, assembly GCA_031471215.1. NCBI lineage: Eukaryota > Metazoa > Mollusca > Gastropoda > Cephalaspidea > Gastropteridae > Gastropteron > Gastropteron pacificum. The sequence continues at coordinate 4,512 of JAUELK010265850.1, read as the reverse complement.
TCCTGTGTCGAAGAAGTCACTATAAAGGTAGAGGCCTTCATTTATAGTATTCTGAGACATTATTCAAATAAAAAGAACATCTGAAAATATTGCAGTGTGGAATACTCAAAAGAGTTCCTGGAGTGCTACACTCTTGCATAAAGTTAAAGAATTATCTGCTCTCTCATTCTATTTCATGAGTCTCATTTGGTCAATCACAATAAAGAAGTAAAGACTGGAAATCATTGTTGTTTCTATTAGTAGCCTTTAACATGTATGATGAATTTGTGTACATGCAACACATTTGTGAAGATTTCAATGATTTGAATTTGGTTCACAGGCCTTAATCTGCTTGATAGACAAGAAAACTGGTGAGAAGTCACAAGTACGACCTCGTTTCATCAAGCCAGACCAGGCAGGCATTGCTCGCTTAGAAGTGAATGGCGGTCTGATCTGTCTAGAAACTTTCAAAGACTTCCCACAAATGGGAAGATTTACGCTACGAGATGAAGGTAAAAACAATCACTTTGTTCAGCATACGTAAAAGTGTGTCAGATTTTGTCTGAAATCAAGCTTATTTAGGGATCAGCTCCATATTTTTAAAGATGGCATTGGAAAGTAGAAGAAATTATTAAAAAAAAGAAAAGAATGAACATTTCCCATTGTCTACAATGTAACAGAAAACAGTTAACAATAGTTTAGTCATCTACTTATATGTCATAAGAGGCCTTGTCATGCCTTATGTTCCATGATAAGGAAGGTCTGCAATTATCTCCCATGTACATCCATTTGTTATAATAATATATGTGATTGGATGTAAATTTCAAAAACATTCTTGTACTTTTACAATTTATTTTGATCCAGAGTCAAATGTGCATTGTTGTTGGAAGTTAGGAATTTTTTGTTGTTCATAGACTTTGTTTATGATATCGTTTGGTATGAATACTTTTCTGTCAAAAGTTTGATACAAAGTTAATATTTTCTTTCAGGTTCAAAATGTGTGCGTTTGTACAAACTTGGTAGTATGTTTACTTTTACCATCTGCGTGAAAGAACTATAGCCTAAAGATAGCGTGTTACCTAACTGTTTACAGGCTAACCCCAACCTCTCATGCTCCTTCCTAATAGCCACTAAACAAGAACATGTTTTTTTCCCTGCGTCCCCAGGAAAAACTATTGCTATTGGCAAAGTGCTGAAACTCAAGGAGTAAAGTTGTCTGGAACCTAAATGGTGAAATGTGTACACAATCAAGACTGCCACTTGTGGTCTCTACATGAACATCAAGTTCAGGACTGTGTGTGTGATGACTCAAAACAGATGAACTAATAGTGCTTTCACGCAAGTGTGTTTACTGTGCACCGAAAGAAAAAAGTGTTCATATAATGGGATGTGTGGCTAAAGTGGATATTCCTGAGCATAGTTCATTTAACATAATATTCTCAGTGCCTACATTTTGAATGGTGGATTGGTATTTTCAGGTTTGGTTCATTTTTGAATTAGTAATACCTTATTAAAAGTATGAAATACACTTAGCATTCTCTGTAAAGCTTAAAAAAGAAACACCTAAAGTAGGGAAAGTCCCTAATTCCATGTAAGTCCCGTGTGTGTTCATCGCAGCACACTTTTCAGAAATGATCATGTATACCCTGTGGTAGGATTGTATTCTTAATTTCATTATTTTTATTTCAATAATTTCATCCCTGATTTCGTTAAAAACTTGCAACCATTTACAATCAGATGTCCTTATGTTTGTCATTACTACACACCTCTCTGAAATATGAATGAATTGTAGTCTTGATAATGGATTGGTTTTGAAAGCCAATTCAAATGAAGAATTTGCCTTAAACTGACTTTACAGAGGTTTTTATTTTCATTCAGGGACTGGAGACCAGTACTGTATCTAGGTAGTACTAGAAATGAAACAAAAAAAGCTTTTAAAACGGTTACGGTTATTTTCACTTCCTGAGCGTCTGCCACATGATGGCATCTGATTTATCTTAGATTGAAGGGTATACATGTAACTATAATGGTTTTCAATTTTTCATTGAAAAAGAATTCCACATGGTTGTCTTGTTTTTCCTCTTCAAATATATTGAGAGTTTACTTTCTGTCAAATAATGAATGCCTTATTGTATCTTTTGAGTACTTGATATTGGTGATACTTCACTGTACTGTATGGATTGTCTGTAATTCCTGCTTGAAGAAGAAATGGATGTGGTGCGTGTGTACAAGTTTTAAAGTGTGTACAAGTTTTAAACGGTGAAGCATCTGTACATTGAAGTCATTGGGGCATATATGCTTGTATTTATTTCCCTCCCCCCCATGGTGTAGAGGGGTCTCACCGTCGGTGTGAAAGGCGGCCATTTGTTTGGGACTTTTGTCTTGTTGCACCAGAGATCATGTTGTGTACAAAGCTGGTTTTGTTTCTTCCCAACTTCTTTGCCAGTTTCTCTTTTAATGTACCATAGACTGACTACACAGTGACAGATGCTGTTGTAAACATGACATGTATGGATGATAATGATTAAATTATGACTATCACAATTACTGGTGTTTGGGGCGGCAGTTTGCTTGAGAAGTGTGGATTAAATGAGACACTGTTGTTCTGTTACATTAACAGATGATTTTGGCTTTGTATCGAGTGTGCGAATACTTGTGTACGCTATGTGTGAATGAGGCAACAGCAACATGAAAGGTAAACTCATTATGCAATTTATACATAATTTTAAAGTGATATGGGTGAACTTTATCACTTAAATAATTTAAGATTAAACTATGTACCTCTGCTGCTAAAATTACTAGTTTTGCTGCTTGGAATGCAAACACATCTTCTCTACTGTAAAATAATTTTTAATGAGCAAATCTCTGCTCATGCCATTATCTAATTTGATCCAACTGTATTTTGACACTGAAACTGAAAGAGATACAAACTGCTCACTGCTATAATTATGGTGGATCTTATTCTTAGTGACTTCATTTGGGCAGATATACATGTACATCGATGCAGCTGTTCTACTATTTTATTAGTATTAGTATAGTGTTTATTAGAGAAATTAACTAAAAAGATGGGGATGGCTAATTGGAAGATCATCTCACCCCACCCTCTCAATTTCAAGTCACAAAAGTAGATGGCATTGGCAGCTACATGTAGCTTGTCCACCTTTAATTTAATTAGAATTTGAGTGGGCACACAGTCCTCGTCACTAATCCACACCTTTATTTTTATTTTCACTTTATTGGTATACATTTGATTGATGGATGATTGGATGAGTGTAGGGTGAAAAAAGGAATCCTCAAATAATAATGACAATGCCAATGAATATGATGGTACCAGGGAAGAGCAAATTAAAGTATTTTTGCGTTTATGAAAATAAAGTAACATCTGTCTGTGTCATTTACTCTGAATTGTTGTCAGTTGTCATTTCATTTATACTGTCTCAATATCAATCATCAATCAAATTGCAATCAGTGCAGTCATGGGCCCTGCTGTGGATGAACAGTCAACAAGTTTCAAGGGGGTGACCTGGTTATGAATACCTTTGGGAACCTTCAGGACATGGGTCATGTGGATAGTTTATACGACTCCACCCCTGTCCTATAAGAGATGGACGCTAATACGTAGGTCCCACCTCTTATTATAAATGATCTGATCTAAATCTGTCGCAAGTGGTGTATAACTCACTTTTCCTAAGGAGAAATGGGCTGGATCCAAAGCAAAACAAAAAGGTACGAGGCTACATGTACTTGTATTACTATTACCTCAGTTACTAGAGTGATCGCGCCTGCTACCGCATGCTAACACCTTAAAATCGAAAGTAACTCTTCTTGGCTTCTTAGCTTGTTCCCTTCTTGTTCTTTCTACCTCTTTTGGGTACTGTGGGGGAGGCACTTCTTTCCCTGGCCAAATGGTGGTGTTACGCAATAGTGTGGTAGAGAGCTACACATTAGCTGTTTTCGCACATGACACCACCAAACACCCCTCATAAGGCAGTTTTTTTTTGGGTGTGCCTTATAATACTTATATCACACAGACCTTACACCTGCAGTCGCACACTCTGACAGCATTGTGTGATAGCATATTTACTGTGCTGCTCCAAGTGTGTCCCAAACACTATTGAGCTTCTCTAAGCACAGTTTGAGCTCCAACTACAGCATATCTGCACACTGTACCACACACTCAATCCCAGTCCCACTCTTTCATTGTATTTATGCTCTTCCCATTGTGTTCGAACACAACTGGGCTTCTCTAACTCCAAGCGCAGTTTGAGCTCCAACTACAGCATATCTGCCTACTTTTGACACAGTGTGTCTCTAGGCCTAGACCTATACTGTACCGCACACTCAATCCCACTCTTTCATGTGTACTCTTCCCATTGTGTTTGAACACTTCTGGGCTTCTCTAAGCACATTTTGGGATCCTGTTATTACACACCTGCCTACTTAGGTGTCTCTGTTACAGTTACTCATTGTTGTATAGGCCTAAATAGTGACAGTGGATATTGAACACTGAAACAACATGAACTGCTCTCACTA
>JAUELK010265739.1:0-13778 GCA_031471215.1 Gastropteron pacificum | reverse complement strand
ATCTCACACCACAAAAACACATCACTTTGCCTAACTGACCAAAGTCAATCTCACACCACAAAAACACATCACTTTGCACCACTGACCAAAGTCAATCTCACACCACAAAAACACATCACTTTGCATAACTAATCAAAAGTCAATCTCACACCACAAAAACACATCACTTTGCATTACCTACCTGTTTGACATATTTGATGATAGCGGAGGCAATGGGGTGTTCACTGCTGGTCTCTGCTGTACCAGCTATTGCCAGGAACTTGATGAAGGAGCAGGTGCTCTCCTTGACAAACATGGACACTCGGGCAACCCGAGGCACTCCGTGCGTCAGAGTGCCTGTCTTGTCAAACACAATTGTCTGCAGCTGAAGAAACACAGAAAGAAGAGTAACGATTATATACATTATTTTTATAATTGAGTCTTTAAGTTCCTATTCACAACTACCCAACCAAGCATGCCACTCAAAAGCCACTTTCGTTTTTAATAGGGGAGTTGCAAATCATCTCATCTTCTTCTTCTTCTTCAGTGATCCCAACGACATATGGGCCTTCGCCCTTCTGTCCAAAAATCATCTCATCAAATTGTATCTACCTTGTGTGTGAGCTCCAGAGGCTCTCCCCCCTTGATGAGGATGCCATTGATGGCGCCCACCCCTGTGCCCACCATGACGGCAGTGGGCGTGGCCAGACCCAGGGCACAGGGGCATGCGATGCTGAGGACTGTGATGGCGTACTGGAACGCCTTTTGGAAGATGATCTCACTGGCTGGCGTGGGGCCGTTCACCTGTAAGGTGGGAGGACAATTTGATAATGATGATGATGATGATGATGATAAAAATGTTGGGTGATGAAGAGAGGAAGGAGGAGGAGGAAGAAGAGGAGGAGGAAGAAGAAGAGGAGGAGGAGGAGGATTGAGATGGCGTACTGGAACGCCTTCTGAAAGATGATCTCACTGGCTGGTGTGAGGCCGTTCACCTGTAAGGTAGGAGGACAATTTGATAATGATGATGATGATAATGTTGATGAAGGGAGATGAAGAGAGGAAGGAGGAGGAAGTTGGACATCTAACAGTGGCTCCAGTACTATTAATGTCCAAACCTGATTGCATTCTTGAAGTACTCTAGAGTGGGGAAAAGTGCTATATATAAATGCTATCTATTATAATTCTGAGTAAACTCTTACGTCAAAGTTTTTATCCACGAGGGTGACGTCTGTGTATCCCACGATGACCCACACAGTTAGTGTGAGCAAGGACAGGGCCGAGACCACAGGCACAAAGTATCCAGCAATCTTGTCGGCAAAGTTCTGGATGGGGGCCTGTGTGAGAGAGAGAGAGGAATATTGGTGTAGTTTGTAGATTGTTTAGTGTTATGAGTAAAATGAGCTACGCTTTTCGCTGAAACCAACACGCAGTCGCCACAAAACAGCATCTAGCGGTCATTTTCTTCTCCTTTTTTTATGATTACTATTATTATTGTTATTATTATATTATATTATCATTCTCACTAAAAGAAATTTGTATTATCGTAGTTATCATGATCATTGTTATCATCATTACCTTAGAGGTCTGTGCCTCCTCCACTAGTTTGACAATCTGGCTCAGAGTGGTGTCTGCCCCGACGTAGGTGGCCTTGATAAGCAACATGCCGTTGCCGTTGATGCTGCCTCCAATCAGTGGCGAGCCTGGGGGTAGAGGCAAGACAAAATAAATCAACAGTCACTACAACAATACAGTATGCACTTGTGGCAGAGCTGGTTCATATTGTTATACATTTTATACATACTATAACTACACAGCAAGATCAACACTTGAGTAGACCAATAACAACAACCTCACTAGTAGCCTACTTACCTGAATGATTCAGTTTTTTTCCAAGGCATCCCCTGTACTCAACGGACACCACAAATAACAACAACTCCATAGCCACCTATTAAACCACCTAACCTGGGTGTTTAGGTTCAGGCATGCTTTCCCCCATGGTCAAAACCTAATCAATGCTAGACAATACCTACCACAATAACACAACAACCACAACCACAACACAAACTAAACCACCACCACAAACAACAACTACCAACACCAACCTGGGTACAGGCATGCTTTCCTTTGTTATCTATTCAATGCTAGACAATACCTACAACAACACCACAAAAGTAATAACAGCAACAGCAACAAGAACAAGTATAACAGTAAACACTGCAACAACAAAAAAGTACAACACCACCACTGACCTGGGTGTTTAGGTACAGGCATGTTTTCCCCTGTGATCTATTAAATGCTAGACAATACCTGCAACAGCAGTAATAACAACAACAACAGGTATAACAACAAACAAGTACAGCACCACCACTGACCTGGGTGTTTAGGCACAGGCATGCTTTCCCCTGTGATCAGAGACTCGTCACAGCTAGAGTTTCCGTCCATCACCTTGGCGTCCACTGGAATCTTCCCTCCAGGTACCACCTGGCAAAACACACAACTCCTTGTAATAAACACACAACTCCTTGTAATAAACACACAACTCCTTGTAATAAACACACAACTCCTTGTAATAAACACACAACTCCTTGTAATAAATCCTAGTCTGTCCACGGGCTACAGACAATGACTTGGCATACACCTGGTTCAGTCCTAAATCATGGCTGTAAACACAAATGTCTCAATGTTGTATCAATATTGGCTGTATTAACTTACATTGCACACAGCAGTTATCTGGTCCGAAGGTCCAGACCAGGGTTGGAGAGCTAGGCTGACAAGGCTTTGAAGGTCTATTAGATCACTTTAAGAATTAAAAACTTGTATCTAAAACCTGATTGAAGCAGCAACAACAACATGTATCCTGGTCTGGGCATGTAGACAATGATTTATTGTTTAGTACTCTCTATTTTCTCTGACTATTTTCTGTCTCATCTTAAGTGAATTTTAGCCTACATCCCCGCGCTGGCCAAGCATGTTATTGATATGTTTATCAATAGAAACATGAAATGAAAAAATAAAATGAAGCAAGACTTATTGCAAAACAAAAGTGGAAATGGGCAGGACATGTAGCCAGAACAAAAGACAACAGATGGACCATCTGAACTACTGATTGGACACCCAGAAACAAAACAATTAGAGGACGCCCAAACACAGATGACATCAAATCAAGAGAGAGAAATGGCCACAAATAGTTTGAACGAGAGAACAGTGGAAACCGAGACTGGACGGCTACATTCAGCAGTGTATGGACATGGTAATGGCAAGACAAGACAAGTGAAAAGCAGCAGAATGTATCAATGTAACAATATGCTGTAGAGCGCTTTGAGCTCAAATAGAAAAAGCGCTATATAAATCGGCTATTATTATGACGGAAGATGTAGTTCTCACCTTGAGTATGTCCCCCCTCTGCACCAGGTCTAGGCTGATGACTTTCTCTGAGACAATCTGGTTCGACTTGTCCACTTCCACCAGCACGGCCTCCGAGGGCTGCAGGGAGATCAGCTTGGCCAGGGCCTCACTCGTCTTGCCCTGGACACCGCAAAGGAAACAAGATAATGAGGATGCCAATAAATAATAAAAATAATGAGGATTCGAATAAATAATAATGTAGGCTAGGATTGTACTTGAGCTAAAAATTCATAAAATCTTGCAATCTTGATATCAATTGAATCAAATCAGTAAACATGATGATAGTGATTGTGATGATGATGATGATGATAGTGATTGTGATGATGATGATGATGATGATGATGATGATGATGACGATGACGATGATGATGATGATGATGACGACGACGACAATGATGATGATGATGATGATGATGATGATGCCAATGATGATAATGATAACGATGACGACAACGATGATGATGAGATTGAAATAAATGAATACTTCAAAGTAAAATTACGGAAAACATCATCCCTAAATAATATGAAATACAGTAGACAAGCCCGCTGTGGCAGCCAATGCCTCCTCACCTTAGCAATGTGCTCCAGCCAGCGGCCCAGTGAGATGAACACCATGAGCATGGGCGTGGTCTCAAAGAAGGTGACCGGGCTGAACTCCTCCCTCATGATCATGGCCGCCAGCACCACTGCGGTGGAGTACAGGTAGGAGATGCTGGTTGCCATGACAACCAACACGTCCATATTGGTGGTGCGATGCTTCAGGGCCTTGTACGCTTGGATGTAGAAGTAGCGCCCGCCGATAAACTGAAGAAGTAATAAAGATCAATCTTGTTAGACTGTTGTGGAATAGGCGCCTACCAGGCAGCACTACCAGTATGTCCTATGCAGGAGGTTGAGATGGCTTTGGAATGAAACAGTTCGTCTATTGGGGTAATGATGTGCTGTAAACCGCATTGAGCTTGCTGTAGAGTGAGAAAATACTCTATACAAGTCAGCTATAAATACAATTATTCCACTTCTTCTTCTTCTTTTGTTCTTATTATTATTATCATTATCACTATTTTTAACATTGCTATTATTATTATTATCATTATTATTATCATTACTATTATATAAGATTGTTATTATTACTACCATTATCACTACTTTTAATATCACTATTATTTTTATTATTATTATCAATATTCTTACTATTATTAATATTATCATCACTATTAGATAAGCTACCCACCTGCACTGGAGTGGCGAGGAGGAACATGACCAAGTTGAGCACGTCGAGGCCTGGCACAATCATGATCTGGTGGTAGTGGGTGTGCGGGGTCCTGCTGCGCGTCACCTCGCTGTGGTTTGACCCCTGGGGGTCGTGGTGGCCGACAGAGTGGTCCTCGTCTTCGGGGCCGCTGACACCAAACATGAGGTACATCATGCAGATCATGGACGGCACACCAAATATCAGGGACCACAGGAAAGATGTCCGCCATCTGGGGGGGAAGGAGATTCAATGGTTTAGTTTTTGTTTGAGTTCTACACCCCTAGAGACACTTTTTAGATCATACAACACTATACACAACTACAGACCAGCTGAGGAACACCTCAAAATACTACTAACATGGCATTGGACCGAAGAGCAAGGGCTCAACAATCGCTGGATTAGAAGAAAGAAAGAAAGAAAGATCATACAAGAGGTGGGACCTACATTTTGATATCCGTCTCCGATAGGCCAGGGGTGGACAGCCATGAAAAATGCCCACGCGACCCATGTTCAAAACCCAGGTCGCCCGTTTGGAGACAAAACTTGTTAGCCATTCGGAGGCATGAGCTGATCAAGTTTAAACAGCAAAGCATACTTGACATAAACCTCCCAACAACATTACTCACCAGGCCTTAACCTGGAACTCTAAAGAGAGAGTAAAAAGAGAGGAAGGCCAAAGAACATTACAAAGGCATTACAGACTGAGTCGCATTGCGCGATTGCAAAAGTCCTCTGTATATGAGGCTGCAGTCATAATTGGAAGAAGGAGAACACGTACTGAATGGTTGTATTAACAGACACATGGCAAACACATTATAATACCTCTTGATGTCGTCTCTGTGGTCATATCTTGAAGCCCTCTCGTCGTCATCTGTCTTCAGGTGTGCATCGAATCCCAGGTCCTACACAGTCAAAACAAAACATTTGATAGCAAAAAGGAACATCAAAAATGTCACACAGTGGATAAGAAGTAATTTAATCGAGTCCCTAAAGTTTAATTTGCCTTGCGTTCAAAATCTAGCACGTTTTGGGTTTATAATTCCTTTTGGTCATCATCATCATCATCATCCTCATACTTATCATCATCATGATAAGGATGACATTAAAAATAATCTATAAGCAATGGTTACAATATGAAACAATCAGCAATTATAATATAAACAGTAATAGCATATATTTTTGTAGACCATTTCTCATCCCATTGATAAGCTTATTGCAGTTAAAAGCATATAACTCTAAATGCGCTATCCTTACTTACAACAAACCTGATTCAAACCCTCCCCCTCCCAGCCTCCTGGTACAGAGGGAAGCAAACTTTCAACAGATGACCCAGATTGCCCATGTGCTGTGGTCAACTTTGTGAATTCTTTCACACAAGTTCCAAGCATTAGGGCTACAGAAAAGGATGTGACATATACCATGTTCAGTCCTAAATCATGGCTGCAACCACAAATGTCTGAATATTGTATCAATATTGGCAGTATTCAACTCAAAGACTGCAGCTATTTGGTCCACCGGGGTCTCACAAAATTTCAAGAACAAGGGCCACTTTGAAGGCCCTTGGGTCCCACTCTGCAGAGCTAGACTACCATGGCTCTGTAGTTCTATTATTATTAAACCACTCGAAGAGTGAATAGCTCATACCTTGTGCCTGATAGCAAACGACAACAACAACAGATGAGCCAAACCCACCTTGATTGCCTCAATGATGACGCGTGGTCCGATGATGTCTGCATCAAAAGTGAATCGGCCCGTGGATGTGGCCAGGGCAACAGAGGCAGACTCCACCCCTGGCTTCCTGCGCAGGTGAGACTCAATGTGGTTGACACATGATGAACAGGTCATGCCGGTTATCTGCGGGGAGAGGTGGGTTGGAGTGTCAGAGTTGTTTTGTTTTTGTTTTTGTTTTTATTCTTTGGGTTTTTTGCTGTTTTTTTTTATTCTGAATTGTTTTGGTTTTGTTTTTATTCTTTAGGTTATTGTTGGTTTTTTTTAGAGCCTGAGTTGTACTATTGTAGTTTTACATGGGTTCTTCACCTACAACATTCATCTGTACATTGTTTGTGTACTTGCATGAATATATGCTTGTAAGTGTGTCAGTGTGAAGGTGCACCTGTTTATAGATCTGTCTGAATGCTTCATGCTAGATCCAGATCTATGTCATTAATATCCTTGTGTGCATTTGTTATGTAATACATCTGAACCAAATGTCCATGTTAATGGATTGATAAAGTTAAATCATATTTTGTATACCCCTAGCAACACATTATTGGGTCATATAAAAGGTGGGACCTACATTTTTAAGTATGTCTCCACTATTACAAGGTTAGGCAGCCATAGAAACTGCTCAAAAGATCAATGTCCAGAAACCTCCAAAGGAATTCCGATGATTTGAGACCAGTTCGCTTGCTTGGAGACTAAATGCGTTTTTAACCTAACATGTTAGCCATTAGGCCACCATGCCAATTTCATCCTTTACTTCAACTACTCACAGAGATTCTAAAGAATCTACATTGATCCAAAAGAGACTACACAATGAGAGATAGTCCTCTTTCTCTCTACTAATAAACGCCCCTGATACAAATCACCCTAACATCAAAACGTAGTAAGATATCATTTATAAAGCGATATACCCAGCTCTACAGAAAGCTTTATTCACTTTACAGCCACTCACTGAAAGCTCTACAGAGCCTTTTCCGACTATCTCTTCTTCAACCACGGATGCAGTGAACCCGAGGTCTTCAATCTTGTTGGCAATCTGGCCAGGAAGGATATATGCAGGGTCATAGGTCAACTCCGCACGCTGGGCCATCAGGGAGACGAGAATGTTCACCACACCTTTGAGAGAGAGGGGGGGGGGGGGGGAGACATTAGAAAAATTAAAAACCAAAAAAAAGTTACTACCGTAATTTCTTGACTACAAAACACTGGTATATGTGTAGTGGTCTGGGAAAAGGGACTATTTCAGTTCTTTGTTGTTTCTGAAACTTCATGAAAAGCTAATCAAGGCACATTGTGAATTTTTAAATCATCTCTTCAATTTTGTTTTTAATGAATTTTTGAAGATGATAACCAATGAAAATCGGTTACTAAAATTTGTTTGCTTATATCTTGGAACTGCTCGAAGCTCCGAGTAAGTGGTTTTGCCTGGCCAGTACAGATTTTATATAAGCTGCACCCCCGATTTTCCTGTGTGAGTTCATCCTGACACTGAACCAAACTAGTATAAACTTGCTGAACGAAAAAAAGTGCATCTTATTATAGACTGGAAATTACAGTAAACCTAGCAGGCCTACCTTCAATCTTGCCAATGTTCTTTTCTATTGAAGCCACACAGGAGGCACACGTCATGCCACTGACATTGATGTAGCATTTCTCTGTCTCCTCGTCCACCTTTGAATGACTGACCGCCAGCTTCTTGTTCGGGGACTTTGCCCCTGGGCCAGGGCTCTTGGAGCTTTTCTTTGGGCTGGGGGGCTTCTGGGTTTGGGCTGGAGAGGAGGAGATCATTGATGGCATTTTTACCCTACAAAGGTTGTTGCTGTTGTTGTGCTCAGGCACAAGATCATGAGTTATTCACTCTTCAAGTGGTGGTATAATAGACACCTAAAGAGCCATGGCAGTCTAGCTCTGCAACCTGAGACTGGAGGGTATCCATTGTGCAATGCAGTCACAAGACACCTCCGCATCAGATAACTGCCTTGAGCAATACAGTCTTTGAGTTGAAAATGCCCAACCATATTGATACAACAATTGAGACATCTATGGTTACAGCCATTTTCTGTAGCCCTACTTGAACGTATGTGAAAGAATTCACAAAGTTTACCACAGCACATGGGCACATCCTATACAGGTAAACCTATGTATCTAAAGCTTTCGAGTTTCCAGTAAAATGCATTTAATTGTTGTCATTCATAATTTCATAATGCTTTGTTGTAGCACAACTAACAACGCATTTTTATTTTATAAAACCGTATGGAATTCAGATGGAGACCATAATTAGTTAAAGCCATTTTTTAAATAATCTTGAAAATGTCCAAAATGCAGAGATACGTCTGTTTACATGTGTAGGGCAGATTCATGTAGCCCTATTCACCTGCTCTTCAGCGAGCTCAAAGCGATTTACAGGCATTATGACACCTGACAGACTTGTTTCATTCCAGAGACTGCTAAAATGCCTGGGAGGCATACTGGTCGGCACCCAAACCAACATACTGAAAAGAGCTTTTACTGTCTCTAGTCGTGTACCTGTTTTATTACATTTATACCTGTGTGGGGTGATATCAGAAAGGGATGATAAAAACATGTTTGATTGTGAGTTTTGTTGCACTGCCCGAATGCCTCCAAGGAACTCGAGATGATGGTGGAATGAGAAGTGCTTGTCAGGATAGTGGTCTATGTACACGAGCATGAAGTGAAAGGGAATGTGATATGTCAATTCATCTATTAATATAATCTAATTACAGCGAACAGCGTCTTTTCTAAGACTAGCACTGGCTGACAAGAGTGAGCAACTCATCGGCTTGGGATAAAACAACAACAACAACAACAGCATTAATATCATCTATGATTTTTCATGTTTCATGTAAGAATTGTTAATTGGAAAGATGAATTCAGAAACGGCATTACCTGTAAGTAAGGCATCAAAGCCCATGTCCTCTATCATGTCCACTAGTGCCTTGGGACTGAGCTGCGTTCCATCGTACTCAATTTTGGCATTCTCGTCTGACAGGGACACTTTGATACTGAGGACTCCAGGCTTCTTACCGATGTTGCCTTCAATGTTCTTCACACAAGAGTTGCATGTCATTCCTTTCACAGAAATCACTACCACCAAGGGACCCGAGGTCAGGAGGTCTACAGAAGTAAAAGGACTGCTCACGCCCCCCGTGACTTCTGCGTCAAATCCCATGTCCTCAATCTGGTCCGCTATGGTTTTGGGGTCTGTGAGCGTGGGGTTGTACTGGACGGTAGCTGCATTGTCCTCCAGGCTGACCTTAATGTCCAGCACACCTTTCTTGGAGGACATGTTCCCCTCAATGTTCCGGACACAGGACATACACGTCATCCCTGTCACACTGATCCCTGTGATCAAAGAGTTTGAAGTAGGCGGGGCACCCAAGTGTTTCCCTAGCGGGCTGAGGAGCGCAGCGTCAAACCCCATATCGTCAATCGCTTCAGCCGCTTCCTCCGCAGAAATCACGCCCGGGTTGATGGTGAGGTGAGCTTTCTTGTTCTCCAACGACACGGAGATGCTCTGGACCCCGGGGCACTTTGAGACGTGGCCCTCGATGTGTCTCACACAAGACATGCATGTCATGCCCTCCACCGATATGACGACACGCTGCCCAGTGGTCCCCCCTTCTCCACTGCTGCTCTCCCCTTCCTCAGTGCTGTCCCCTATGAGGGGTGCAGCCTCGCGGATGTCCTTGACCATGGTGTGAACTCCTCCCTGGGTCGTGACCTCTGCAAGCTCTGGTGGGCTGGTCTTGGTGGGACTGAAGGTGACCTCAGCCTCTCTGTCCTCTATGCTCACCTGGGTTGTCAGTGGGAGAGAGGGGAACACAGAGTAGAATTATAATAAAATAATAATAATAAATATTGCTGTATCCCATTACAGGGCTCCTTTCACTAGGAACAAATGCACTAAGTAAGGCACATCATAAGGGAGCCATCCACTACGCAGTTTTCCCTCTGGAGGCCCGGTCTGTGCATGGCCAGCGCAGGCCAGAGCAAACATGAACCAGGCCTGAATGAGACTTGCACAGGTCTTGCACAGGCCAAATTTTATACATTTAGATGGGAATTTGAGTCCAGGCCTGAAGGGAAAACTGGTGTGGATGGCCACCTTTAAGGCCACAGGGCACCTCACGGATGCCTGGCTGGCTTGAAGCAATTAAGTCTGATGAACAGGGCCCTGATCCTAGTCTGTGAAGCTTTCAGAATGGTTCTGATATTCACCAACACTCTGATCCTGGTACAATGACATGTATTCATGAAATGGTGGTTGGATATAAAGACTAATTCTGTATTGGTGCTTGAGTCTTCACAGCATACACATAGAAAAGAAGAACCTCACCGAAACATTTCTTTTATATCATAACAACAATAATGAAAGTGATAATACATTTTCAAAAATGTAAAGAGCATAATCTATTCCATGGACAGATAAAAGCCCTAGAACCTCAAAATGATTAACTCTATTCATTTATTCAACACACAATCTGAGAAAAGAACCCCTACATCAAGTTTCTGATTCAGAACTAATACTTACACAGACAAGTTCACAACGTAATTAGGTATTATCAAATAATATCATTATCATTATCATACATTATCATGTCAATGATGACAGAAACAGCAAGCGTTTTGAAAACGTTTTAAAAGCAAGTAAACATCAAAAGTATATTGAAACAACAATAAAACAACAAAGAGAATTGAACTGAGTGCAAATGCATATTTCATTCTTTTTTTAAACTCAAATGTTTCATAATCCGATGTGAAATAAGAACAACATGGAAACTTTCGTCAGAAGCTGAACTAAAACTCCAATAACTGGCTGAAGGCAGAAAACAATTTGTACTATGTTGCACATGTTTGTAACACCTACAGCTAATTTCGTAAAGGTGAAATACAAAATAGATAAATAAATAAATGAACAAATAAATGAATCAAGCAAGCAAGCAAGCAAGCAAGGAAATTTAAAACTCACTAATTCCTAACAACTGTTACCTCATGTGGGTGTTTTAACATTCTCGCTTCCTAGTCTTAACCCACTGCCTGAAAATTGAACATGAACGTTGCTTGCTTGTATCAATCCTCATGCAATGATGCAGTAAGCTTAAATGGATGGCAAGGAGAAGTAGGAAATAGGCTAAGTACAGCCTACAACAAAAATATATATTATCATACAGGAGGGTATTAATAGGAGTATCTCTATGGGGCAGATATGGACACTGACAGAAACTGAGGAAGAGAGGATAGGGAGGCAGATTAAGTGTGTGTGTGTGCGTGTGTGTGTGTGTGTGTGTGTGCGTGCACGCGCGTATGTGTGTGTGTATGTGTGTGTGTATGTGTGTGTGTGTGTGTGTGTGCGTGCACGCGCGTATGTGTGTGTGTGTGCGTGCACGCGCGCATGTGTGTGTTTGTGTGTGTGCGCGCGCGCGTCTGTGTATGTGTGACGCGGGTGGGGGCAGACAGGCAAAAAACAACAACAAACAACCCAGACACAAAAACAAAACATAAACACACACAAACAGACTGAGAGACAGACTATGAAAGACGTAGAAGAGACAGGCGGAAGTAAGCACAGGTTACATAGTTCAAGTATGTGTACAACGTGTACAACGACAGGTAAGCCCGTGAGGCATGAACATGGGGTTGAATGAATAAAGTCTTTCCTTACTTCCGACATCCCTTCAAACAGCGACCGTGTACATTTCGATACATACTTATATCAGAGCCGATGACACTGGACAGATGAATGAATCTTAAAAATTAAGACAGAACACGTATCTAAATCTATACCGTATATGTGTTCATTCGTGACACTGACACATACATAAGTAGGTAAGGCCAATACGAGATGACATCTAGGCCAACAAAGCAAGGTAAATTATGAACCCCAATCCGCAACGACTACTCGTAACTCGTAATGAAAATAGCGAAGAGACCCATAGGCAATACTACATATATTACTACAAACAGTATACAGATACATATAAATTACAGTACAGTTCAGTCACCGAGAAGGAACACGGTTAGTACGCCTTGACTACATGTACGTACATATTGCTTATTTGTTTGTGTTTGAGTATTACACCCCTATTGACAGAATAAAAAAGAGTGGGTGGATAGCCATGTCTACTCGTGCAATTTATGAATGCTGTCATACTTCGAATACAAGAGTAAAAGAAGACACACGTTTAACCAACGCGAAATTCTACCCGTACAATAAACATACACTACATTGATACGGTTGAGAAGAGCGACTCCAGTTAAGTAGTCACACTATGTTGTTGTTGTTTTTTTTTTTTAAGAAATGGGGTAATTCTGTCGATTTTGCATTGCTTCAGCAAAAGACGGAGCCGATAACCTTTTGACAAATTTCCCCCAAAAGCTACGAAGATAAATACTGAACACAAATACAAAAATACTACAGCCAGACAGCACGGCCTACGTTTCAAAAGTTACACATACTGCACTTACGGTGATGAATTGACAAAACGTACGAGGCCACACATAATGGACGGAAGAAAAGAAAGCGTATGTCCCCACACAGGTAGTTGTAGTACAGAATACAAAACAAAAACGTGTACAGAACAGGCGATGACGGGATATGGGAACAAGAACACATTGTTTAGCTGATGTATTGACTACACTTAGGTGACCATGCTATGTCTAAAAAAGAAAAGATGGGGTAGATCGATCTTTCTACACTTAAGACTAACTACCAGTATATGCGTGGATTACAATAAAAACAAAGCTTGTACTTACGTGTTCTCGTTAATTAGAAGCCCTTCACTAGATGAATTTTCAACATTTCATTTATGAGCCCACACAATGATCACAAGACTACATGTACATAACATGTATGACACCACACAAAATGGACCGAAGAAGAAAGAAAACCCCACACATGTTGTCGCGGTACAGAATACAAACACCAATTACAGTACTTACGGTGTCGGGAGATGTGATCAAGTAGGTCTACATGACCTAAATCACGTGAATCTTAGAATAGCACCTCATTGCACGTCAAGTGGATAGGCAAGCAAACAATACTTCGACGCTATCAAACGACTGACTAGCCATTTCTTTTTAAAATGACTAGATTAACTAAGAAGACCGTAACTACTTCTATAGATATAGAGTAACGCTAAAGATCCCCATGGAAGTTATATTGTCGCTGTCCGAGCAAAATTCATTCCAAATCAAACCTAACCATAACACATGAAGCACGCTGTACTGTGGGCCCCTACCAACTGAACTGGGCCTCGAAGCTATAATTATAAGACTGTTGTCTTGGGTCTTGACCTAGATAAATCACCTCTTGGTCTTGTGATATATGTTCATTGTACGGTTATACTTTGTATTCTTCTCTAAGACTAAGACATGTGAGAGGTCACGTATCGTTATT
>JAUELK010265628.1:0-15878 GCA_031471215.1 Gastropteron pacificum | reverse complement strand
CTTCCCCACCCCCGGGAAAAATGACACACCACCAGGGACCGCTTTCGTAAACCAGTCCCCAAGTCCCTTTGAACTTTGATGTTCCTGCAATCTACAATTGGTAAAAGTGCAGTTTAGCGTCACGGATGGGCATCGTCTACTATTGTTTACTAGTCCACCAAGGGTGCGCGAATACTGTAATACTGGTGCTTGATTAATCTTGTAGCGGGCATTGGGCCTATAGCTAAGACAGTCTAAAATGAGTCGTCTTCAAGAACCCGTTTTTGACGGGTAGATTGTTTTCACACTGTTCTGAACACTATCATTTCCTCTCACCTTGTTTAAAAGAATCCATAAAAGCAGGGAAGCCAATCCATAAACACCACAAAACTCCAAGAGAATAGAATTCACATAAATCCAAAACGAATTCGGCATAGCATCTGTTTAGTTTACCACAATATATAGATCTCTATAATAATTGTGTGAGCTTTCTGCATAAAGGCTGTGCAGATACCGATAAGTTTGAAAACAGAACTCGGACTCAGAGACACCAAAGAGTAGTTCTAGGCCAAGCAGCCATCGGATATTAATACACAATCGCGAATGAATGAAACCGAAAGCATGACAGAAAGTTAACACTAACACTGAGTAAAAGAGTGCTCTTGCAAACAAACGCACAAGAAAAATACAGGAAGTTGAAGTTGTGGACTTTTTCCATAATATGTGTAGTGGTCTGGGAAAAGGGTAGACTTTGGTCAAAATTGACTTTACAAGGTTTCAATTGTTTCTGAAACTGCAATATCTGCTGATTAAAAATACTTTTTTCAGATTTCGATACTGTGTCTTAGTTATTTTTGAATTTTTTAATGCGCCAACCTGTGGAAATAGCGAACTGAGAAAAACAGCTCTAAAGATTGACACACCGCTCGGCGCTACATAAATTTATTAAAAGTACTTTTAAAGACATCTTTCAACATTCAAATTTCTTCAGATGAAAGATGGAATGTAACTTCCATCATTTTCGACCATCATTGTTTGTGGCTGTTTCTCAAAACTATGTACAGCGTCAAGTCTACCCTTTTCCCAGACCACTACACATTTAGTTGTAAGATCTCTATAGTTTGGTGAATCCTATACCAACAATGCCTGGGCAACTTGTGAAGCACTGTGTCTGATTGGATGGATTTTTTTTTTTTTTAAATTACCTTAAACTTTAAGAAATCTGATCACAAGAACATTTCAATCGTTTGTAAACCCAAGGTGACACTGTTTAATGTTTATCAACTGAAAATCCACTAAATTAGTGGAATGCATGAGTTGTCGTCTGTGTAGTAGTAGTAGACTAAGAAAAACATAAGGGGTGGCCTAATCTGCTGACGACAGTACTCTAGATATCTGGATAGAAGATCACTAATTAGAACCTAGAACTATTCCACATGTATCTCTAGATCAAGAAAGATTCAAGTGTAAGTGTTTACAAGTCACAGCAAGGTTTTGAAATGGATGACGAAGAGGAAGTACTTTTTGAGGTAATGATAACAGTAGGAATCAACACACACTGTTCTACTGTATTCAATAGATCTAAATTATGTGGTTGTCTGTGTTAGTCTCAACATAGCGTAATCATCAAGATCTTCATTTTCCTCAATTCTTCTCACTTAATAGAAATTGAATTACTTGTTTATAGAAATCGTAATGCAACAACTATCTTTTCTTTTCCTCTTACTCTTATATATAATGTGAAAGAAACTTAATTTTCTCAGTTCAAATGGATTTGATAAGAATAAAAGGCTCTTTTTCTGTCTTTCATGGTCTGAGGCAAGGTTTGCTGTTTAATTTCTTGTACCAAAATGTGACAATTCTCTTACTCAGTTTAGTAGAGAAGACTAAAAAGGAAAAAGATAGTTGAAATACCAAACCAATTCTTTCCAGAATTCAGCTCTTCACAAAGTGCTGCAGGATTGCGGAGTGACAGATTTGCCAACTGAGTCTTGGAAGCAAAATGATCTTTCGTTCTCCTCCCCTGAAAGTGTAAGCACTTCAAGGACTGTGGAGCAGAATGCAGAGAGCGAAGCTGTCAGGAAAAATCACTACTCAGATGTTGGAAAGATAACATCATTGTTTTTGTTTTCTGACATAATTGAAAACTTGGTAAGTTCTAATCTTTGAATGATAGGAGATGATCTAGTTCAGCTTCCCCCCACCCCCCTTACTTGTACATTTCTGTTTAACAATCTATTTTTTTTTAAATGTTGCTGTCGAATTTTGTTTTCAAAATTGTTCATGGTTCAAAGAAACATTTGAAAAAGGCTATGTGTTGCAGTACAGTTTCCCAGACACTGTTATTTTGTTTTCTTATTTAATCCCTTCAGAGGCATGTTCCAAGAGACATAGAGATTCCTAAACATTGTCATCATTACAATGCTAATTCTTGGCTGATACTTCGAAAAATTAAATAAGAGAAATAATTTTAAAGCCATATCTATGTAAATGTTTTTTCTCTAATTCAACTAAATTAATAACAAATTCTGTTGATATGCACACCCTCAAAATTGTCTTTTATTTCCTTTTTAGGTGAAAAATCAGAGACAGCAGACACTGCAAAGATTGACAAAGTCCCAATTGTTAACAGAGGATGACAGAAGTGTACTGATCAATCTTGATGAGGAGGAATCATCTCAATATTCACAATATGAGTGGTCAAAGAACAATCCACAAACAACTTTAAGGTTAGAGCAAGACAAAACTGACCAAAGCAAATTTTGTGCTGTGGAATTTTGTCTACTCCTTTTTTGTTTGTTTTGTTATCTCTGTCATTGATCCATTGATCAGACTATAGCTTTATATTGACCATTCGTTAGAATAAACATTTTTTCGGAAACAAGCCAATGTGCAAAAACGTTCCTTGTGTGAAGGAATGTGATCTTTTATAGTATTTCTGTTTAAAACAAACCTTGTGTCTTATAGTTTCAGATTTGAATGCATCAGCCCATTGACTCCTCTCTATTCTCTCAAAGGCCAAATTGAATTAGAACCCATTGTTTCCGCTCCGAAAGGAAATATAGACTAGCATGAATATGAAATAATCTTTATTGTCCAATTTGGCACATTGTTTTAGTGTGGTATACAATTACAACACAGTAAGCCACACAGAATATATAAATCAGTAAATATATGTTGTTGTTGTTGTTGCTATTCCCTGCTGTGGAGTTATTCACTCTTCTCGGCCAATGCTAGTCTTATGTATTTGTATGTCTGTCTGAGCTGATTGGTGGGTCCATAAAGAATGCTGTGGGTATCAGTAAATATATAAACACACAGTAAACATACGACGTCAAGTACATATGTAATGGCATTTTCAAGTTTTCAGTAATTTTAACATACTTCTTTAATGGCGTGTATCTGTACGTCTCTTTCTTTCAGCCATGGCCGCCTCACCTTTGTGGCTGCGGTTGTGTCCATGTGCAGCCTGTGTTTTGACCCATTGTTTGAGGCCGTCCGGGGATTCCTCCAGCCTCGGTGGGACTACAGCCTGGTGGTGGTATTTGTGTGGACGCTCTGGGTCTCCATGCTCATAGAGACATTGTTCTTCTTGACCAAGTGGTGGCTTACTAGAAAGGTGTGCTTTGATGATAATGATAATTTATTTCTATAATGCACAAATCCACCTAAGTGCTCTAAGGTGCTGTACAATTTCAAAAAGCTGTTACCACAATACAAAAAAACATGTCTCAAACACACACGCACACAATACACACACACTCAAATGTTTTTATTTTGTTTTTGTCTTTTAAATTTGCCAGCACTATGTATCTTAAATTGTGGTATAATCATCGACTGAGACCAATTTGAGTAGTTATACTGAAAAGAGCTAGTTTCATCCTTAATTAAAATTAGCCATAACGATTTCACTTTCCCTACATTTGTCACAGTTTGACTTAAGCAATTAAAAAAGTGCAGCCAGTTCATAATAAAAGAAAAAATGACAGCACTTGAACAACATTTTCATACAAAACTATCATGGATATAGTCTTCAGCACTTTGTGATGTCATTCTTATTCTTCCTACTGATGAGCCTAGAAATCAAACTGAGGGTTCAGAATGCACTACGACTCGATCCAGAAAATAGAATATGACTTTGTCGTCTTGTCACAGAAGAACAACGTAACATCACTGCACTCCAGGCTTTCACATAAATAAGTGCTCAGTTCCTCACTGTAGGCATGTTCAAATGAACGGTATTGATACTCGTAGTCATAGAAGCTAAACAAACAATAGAAACAGTTCTCAAGTTGTTGTTGTCTGTTGCCATCAGGCACAAGTTATGAGTTATTCACTCTTCAAGTGGTCTACTAATAGATAGACCCACAGAGCCATGGCAGTCTAGCTCTGGGACTGGAGGGCCTTCAAATTGGCCCCTTGTTCATGCAATATTGTGCAATGTATTCACAAGACCCCTCCAGGCCAGATAACTGTTATGTGCAATGCAGTCATTGAGTTGGTACTGCCTATGTTAATGCAACATTTGGGACATTTAATTCATTTATGGTTACAGCCATGATTTAGGACTGAACCATGTGTGTGTCACATCGAGTGTTTGCTCACCCCCAGCTTGTGGAGAGACTTGCTTGCAAAGACCAGAAGGTGAGAGAGCTGGAAGCTGTCATGATGGATCTCAGACAGATTGAAAGGAAATGTCTCAGACTGATCCAAGAGTCTGAGATGGTGGCAAGAGGTTTCACAATGTAAGACATCAGTTGTTGTTTTTTATTTCATTCTTTTTAATTTGTATGTCTCTGTCTGAGTGTCATAAAATTTGATTAAAAAAAACAAAAACATATTTTATAGCTTTTTCTTTAAGGGATTTCATTACATCTCAAAAACACACACACACAACTGCCTCTCCTCCCCTCATCCCTTTCAAAGCAACAACAACAAACAAACACAAATGATGGCCTTGATAGATCATTTTATGATAAGAATTGCATGTGACATGTTTTTATTTTTTAAAGGAACACTTCTTTTTATTGTGTCACTAAATCTTCCACATGTAGGCATATCTCATTGACTGCGAAATAAAGATGCTATACTATTAGGACCCTTGAACATGTTCTCTTTTTCTCTTCCTTTCCTCAGTGCATCTCAGAGACATCTTGCATCTCGTCTTGCATCCAGCGACAAGTCAGTGGTGTCCGTGCTGTGCCCAGAGCTCAGGCGTAGGATGGTCACTGCAAACCAAGGCTTGGTGAAGGCAGTCCGAAACACTCTGGACTCTATCATGAAGAGGTGAAGTTTCTACAGGGTGGGCTTGAATTTGGACTGACATGTTTTTCGTTTGTCTTTTGCCTCTTTTTCATGACCACGCCCCTGACACACACACACACATGCATGCACACCTTTTTAGCTTCATAAAACAGTTTCCCTTGATAGCTGAATAGACCTATTATTATGTCTCATTCACATAACCAACACATCAAAGTAGCAAGTATTAGTATATGAAAAGAACTAGCTGTATGTTGAAAGGAATGGATTGTAGCACTCGATTCTTAACTTACTAGCTTTTTGTATCTCAAAGTCTATGATGTGTGATTGTTACGTTAATATCTGTTTTTCTGTTTTGTCATTTCAGACTGTAATCTACAGTGTAAATCTGTAAATGTTCATTGAAGCCAAAGAACTGGACAAACTCAATTGACTCATTCCTTCATCAATCATCATCAATTCTATCATTAATCAAACCTCACATCAGTCTATCTAACTGATTTTTCAAGAGAATGAGAAAGAGTGATTCTTACTTTTTAATCTTGTTTTGAAAAGAGCCGAGTGATCAATCCTTTTTGTTTTGTGTTCTCAGAGCTGGCCAGGGTCCCTTGTCACAACTGGCTCAGTTCAGTCATGTCTCTGATGTCTTACCATGTACTGACCAGCCAGATGGAGACGTCATCTCACCTGGGATGGTCAAAGTAAGCCCGTTACTGATAGCTACCTTTGTTTTAGTTTTACACTCCAAGCGACACAAGTAGCTAAAACAAGAAGTGGTGCCTGCACTTGTGTTCAATGTTTGTGATGTGCTATGTGTTGTGTGCGTTAGTAGCCTGTCTGGGGAGCAATAGATGTAAAGCGCTTTGAGCTCTCTGGAGGGAAAGCGCTATATAAATGCAATCTTTACTTTTTACTTGGTACCTACGTCTTAACGCCCATCTCTGATAGGATTGGGGTGGAAATATACATATAAACTACTCACAGGGCCCATGTCCAGAATTCCCCCAGAGTAATTCGAACCTGGGATCGCCAACTTGGAGTGAACTGCTTTGAAGAAGTTGAATTGTTTATTGTTGTTGTTGTTGACTGATTCATCTTTAGTACAGAATCCTTTTTTTCTTCCTATTCTTTTGTCCTCCATCACCTTCACTATGTATAGGTACTAAAAGTAAGGATTCAAACTGTTGCTCTGTGATGAATCTTTTTGGTTATCTATTATTTGTTGACATAGTTCATATTTGTCTGTTCTTATACTATATGATGAAAACAGTTCTCATTAATTATGATCAGGCACAAATCAATGACTATTATATTGCATCAAGGATTATTTCAATGACCTCAGTGCTATTTTGGTCTATCTACACAATGACTTTGAAGGAGATACTACAAGACAGCACTGGTGTGACGTATTGTTAATCATTAAAAAAAAACAACCGTTTAATCAAGCACTTGTATATTTATTTGCAGTTTCAAGTTTCAATGAGAATACAGTTGTGTGTGATCATCTTAGAGCACTAAAGTGGATTTGTGCGCTATAGAAATAAATTATCATTTTTGTTATCATTTTTTTTTTCATCATTATCTTTTTGTTCACATCTCATAGGCCTCTGTGGATGTGCTCTCTCTCACCCTGTCTGACTTCACATGTCGCCTAGCCCTTTGCTTCAACCAGGACTGCTGGCACAGTAAGTAAAGATGGTATTTATATAGCGCTTTTCCTCCGTAGAGCTCCAAGTGCTTTACATCTATTACTTCCCAGACAGGCTTCTAACGCATACAACACATAACATATTACAATCATTTAACACAATTACAGGCAGCCTGTGAGGCGCAGAAACATGCCTTTTGCCGGGTGGGGTGAGGAAATGGTGGTAAAAAACCTTCCCCAGGGGTTTACGGAACTCGCCCCAGTCGGCGCTCGAACCAGAGGTCGTTGGATCCTGAGTCCGGCAAACTACCGACTGAGCTAGCACAGTAAGATTGATTTCCACACTTTTTCAACCATGCCTTTTTTTTTCTTCTTGTGAATGTATAGTAACAAGAGTTCCACATATAGGTTTTGAGAAGATATCCATTTGTACAGTTTAATAATATCCTCCTTTTTAAGAACAACCGTTCTGATTTATTTCACAATTACGAAAGGTATTGAAAAGTTCTCTTTATGCAACAATAAGTGTTTGAAGTAAAAGAGAGAACATATGCAAAGCATTATTCCTAGTTAAACCAAAATGCTTGTTATATTATTTATGTTTAAACTCAATGATCAATCTTGACCTGATTGTCCATCTCTGGCCTTAATCATCCAGTTTGAGAGGAACAGTACTGTACAATGTAGTTGTGTGTGTATTAATTCTTTCTGTGGATGTCGCAGCGCCTTAGAGCATGAAAACATGGATTTGTGCGCTAAACAAATGACTTTCATCATCTTCATCATCATCTAGCACCAATCTAATGATTTTGATGTCTGTCCTTCACTGGGGATATGTTCTCTAATTTGTTAATTAAAACTATTCTGTTGGACTGATTCTTTAGGCCCACTTAGTGATCCGTACGCACTGACTATAGATGCCACAAGCCCAGACTTGATGCCCAAACTGCAGACCATCTGCGCTGAGCTGTACAAGAGTTACTCCTTGTGCCGGGCCCTGTGTGCCAGGGGCGACTCTACAACCAGCCCAGACTTATCAACACGAGAGAAGAAGGGGGAGGGCAGGTTGGAGTCCCTGTACACTTGCGTCAACAGCTTAGACCTCCATCTGCAGTCTGTCTTACAAAGGTACGAGTTCCCTAAACCCTTGGGAAAGTTTTTTTTTTACCACCATTTCCTCACCCTACCCAGGTGTAAAGGGGGTACCCGGCTATAGTCATGTTTCTGCGCCTCACAGGCTGTCTGTACTTGTGTTCAATGTTTTGAGCTCTCCGGAGGAAAGGCACTATATAAATGCCATCTTTACTTTTACTTTACTTCTACGTTTGGGGCCGAGGATCCTTTGATGATGTAGCCGTCCTCCTTAATATGGTAAACCTCAAAGACGTCTCAGGACCGTTGGCAAAAGATTATTCATTTTATGCAACTTCTAAAACCTTTCTTTGTTGTTTTTTTGCTAGAAAGATCAAAACCTTTGCTCTTGATCACAATTTTTTTCTTCTGATGTTGCCTATGAACCTTTTTTTTTTAGAATATGCCAATATCTATGAAGACAGCCCTTTGAGAGTGCTTTCAAGACATTTCTTTACACAGTTTACATAGTTTACATGCCATGGCTCTGTAGGGCTATTTGAAGAGTTCACAACTTCCACTCTTCCACTTTGTTCTAGTTTATGACAAAGTAACACCATACCATATTTAATTCATAACTCATACCTATACCGTGTACCACCTTATTTGAAAGAATCAATACTATAGCGTATTAGGTTCATACAATTTTAATACTCCATGTGCCTGTTCATAGACTTCAAAGACAATTCTTTATTATGGTGTAGTAAAGGGTATTTTATCCATGAGGGTAAATTGGTTTCTCAATGTTATGTTGTGAATACATTCACCAACAAACAACCAATGTCATACCATATTATATTATTCTATCTCATCTAAGAACACGTGAGCTGACGGTGGATTTGGAAGGCCGGTTGGATGCTGAGGTGACGTCCAAGGATTCCCGCCCCGTTGTGAGGCAGGGTCCCGAGGGTCTGACATCTGACGTGAGGGCTGGCTCAGAGGATGTGCTGGGCCTAGTTCTCTCTGGGCTGGAGTCTTGTGTGGACTGCTGCAGGGAGAGCCTGAGAGTGGTCCAAGCAAAGACTGCGCAAGGTCTGTGTGTGTGTTGTAGATAATGACAATTATTTAATCACAACATACACACACGCACACAAATAAAACCACGACATACACACACGTACACAAATAAAACCATGACATACACACACGCACACAAATAAAACCACAACATACACACACACGCACACAAATAAAAGGGAAAAAACAGGGAGGAGGGTTTTCCACTACCACACATACACATAATAAGTGATCCAATAACAAAACACTAGTCAATGAGAAACAAAATGAAGTACAGGCAAATACTGAACAAGGTGTGTGTGTTGTAGATTATGACAATTATTCATTTCTATAGCGCACAAATCAACCTAAGTGCCCTAAGGTGCTGTACAATTTCAAAAAAACAGTTTGCACAATACCAACAAAAACATGTCTCAAACACACACACACAACACACACACACTCAAATGGGACAGTACTGGATCTAGCTAAAACAGAAAAACAGCTACTCATTATAGAACAGATATGAAAAGCTCTGTTTTCAAAAGACTCTTAAAGACATAAAGGCTAGGTGAATTTTTGATGTTAGAATTCAAAATATTCCAAAATTTGGGACCACCCGCTGAGAAAGATCGATCACGAAGAGATAACTTGTGAGAAGGAATAATTAGAATGTTTTCATTTTCTGAGCGAAGTGATCTTGATGGTTGTAAGGAGTTATGAGCTCAGATAGACAAGATGGTGCCTGGTTGTTTAAACATTTAAAAATAAGACCAGCTGTTTTGAATTTTAATGTGTGTGTGAATGCGTGTTTTTGTTTGGAGTTTAATACAAATGACAAGCCATTTTCATTTTGTTGTAGTTTGCAGGAGTTATGTAATATTCACACTTATTGCTTTATATCCCCAAGAGAATGGTGCAGGTGACAATTCCACTTTAATTTTCTTTAGAAATCTTTTCAATCTCATGTGGGTATGTCTAAAACAGAACACACTAAAGATCATACTACCAGTCTACTAAGCTCTCATACAGTGTTATCCCTTCATGGCAGATCCTAACCCAGTGTCAGTAACCAGTGACCACAAGCAAATTTCTCCCAAAGATGTCACACAGCCAACAGTACATATTCCAGCTCAAGATCCTGTCATTGAAGATGAGGTAAACATTTGAAAAATGTATCAATTAATCCCTTAATTACCACCTGATCAGTATTAAACCTTACTTTTCTCTCCTGAAGTAGTCGATTTGCCAACATTTGGGTTGCATGTGTATATTATGTAATTCATTAATCTTTATGTTGTGTATCATTCACATTCTATGTTAAGCGCTTTGCAAGTGAAGCCTGCTATACAAACCATCATTTATCATCAAGTGTGTAAATCAGTCATTTCTGAAAGGTCAGTTTTCTCAGTCTTCAGGTTGTGATCTTGTGGTCCATTCATTAGCATGTTGGGCTCTGCAGTCAAAGGTACCGGGTTCGAACCCCGGGCGTGTGTAGACTTGCTTTGGATTTGAGAGTATTTTCGTATCCACCGCTTGGATAAGAAGTCCTTTGTTACACATTCCTCACCGTACCCAGGTGTAAAAAGGGTAGGTGTATCTTACTGTAGACAGTCAAAGAGCTTGTCAGTTTGTTAGTATGGGTGCCAACCAGGCTGCACTATCAGTATGCTTCCCATGAGGTTGTGATGGCCTCGCAATGACACAGGTCTGTCAGGTCTGTTGTGGTAATAGAATGATGTAGAGCGAGTCAATGCACTGTATAAATTCTGCTGTTATTATCATATTATGACCGAGTTTGACTTCGTCCAATCTGTAGGCCTACTCTTGAATACAAAATAATGTTGTCAAGACTTTCTCGCCAAATAAGGTGTAAAAGAGTTACCTGACTATAGACAGTGAAATATAATGTTGGTGTGTGTGCTGATTCGGCAGCACTACCAGTAATACGCCTACCAGGAGGTTGAGAAGGCTCTTGAATAAATCAGTTATGTCGGGGGAATAACGACTGTAAAGCACTTTGAGCTCACTGTAGAGCTGTAAAAGCGTTACTAGAAGGGCTTCCCCGTTCTTACGAACAGGAGTGGACAACAGCTGTTTGCTTGCTATTTCTACCATTCGACCGTAACAAAAAAGGGCCATGCCCTATTACATGTATGACGAAATTCAATGGTATTATCTTGCAGGTGTTTGTTGGAGAAACAGGGTCACTACAGCAAGAGTTTGACAGCTACCCCTACAGGAAGCGCACTGATGAAGACAGGGTACGGCTCACCAACTTGGCCCTAGGGTACTACTCTTTGGGTCTCACCAAAATAAATGAAGTTTGTAAAATTTGCACTTAAGGATTCTATGAAGTAATAAATTAGTGTCTTCTTTCTTCAGTGAAATCAAAGAAATACCTGGAAGTTATTTGGAAAAAACGATTTTATTCCTATCTGAGAGATTTGAAAAGATTATTAGGTTCAAATTCAATTTCACATGCATATCCAACTGAAGTGTTGTGTGACTTCTCTTTTTGTTTTTGTTTTTTTAATTTTCTTTTCTTGTTTAGTCTGGTGCATATATAGACTAGTATAATGGAGGATTCTGTTTTCTCTGTCCTTATCATTTTATCTGCTTTTGTTTATCAACCATTATCCTTCCAGGCCAAAGTGCGTCAGTTCCGAGAGATGACTCAGAGCTTACAGAAAGAGCTTCGAGCTGTTGTACAGGTCAAGGCCAGGGAGCACCAGGCTAGGGAAGCCAAGGCCCTGGCTCGGGTCAAGGGTGAAGATGAGGAGGTCAATGGGGAGGAGTCGCATAAAGTCAACAGCATCAACAGTGTTCGTGACACTAGCATAAGCAACAATGAGCTTCACATTAGTAACAGCGTTGGTGAAAACGGACAAATCAACAATGAGGTCAAGATTGGTGACAGTGTCAGTACAAATTGGTCAAGTAGTGAGGAAGTAAAAAAAAGTAACGGTGTTAGCGAAAGTAGGATGAGCACTCTTGAGTTGAACATTAGTAACAGTAATACTGAAAATGGGAAAACCATGAATGTTGGTACTAGAGAGCACAAGGAGGTCTCTAATAGTGCCATTGAGCATCATGACAAATGTAATACGGAAATCAGTAGACCATTAAACGACAGTTGCAGTGCCGCCATCCATGATGATCTCTTCAATGGTGACCAAGCCTGTGTCTCTCCTACCCATACCAATCAAGACGTACAGGCAGGTAGTAGTAATGGTGTTCATGGAATGGATATTACCAAGGATGCACAGACAAATGATTTTCATGTTGTCAAGTCAAAAAAGCATCCGTCCCATACTTCCAACAGTTCAGATCTATACAATGGTGATCAAGGTCCAACTGAAATTGATAAACTTGCTGATGAATCAATTACAGATGGAACACAGTTGTATGATTCATGCGGTGGAGAACAAATGAATGGTCTTAGTAAGTGCCATGACAAAATCAGGGTGAAGAGTGCCAGTGACTTTCTGGAAAATATGTTTGCTCACAACAGTGTGTCAGAATCATCGGTCTTCCATGACGCTTCCTTGAGTTTATGTAGTAACAGTATCTCAGTTGTTTCTGGAAAATCTGATCGTTCAGATATAACCCATGACCATTTAAATGGCTCAAATCATGGCTTTAAGGATGAACACTCAGAAACAACCCCAAGTAAAGTGATGGCAGACCATTTCATCTCGTCTGAAAAATATGATGTAAGTGAAGAGGTAGCAATCAATGGGGTGGAGCTTGATGAACACAAAGACTCTCCCAAGTCAAGTAGTATGTTTGAAGAAGTCACTACAAATGTTAGAACCTCACAATGCTGTTCCAGAGACATCACTCCGTCAGACTCTGAATCACAGCTGTCTATTTCATTAAGCTTTAGTGAAGATTCTCCCAACACAGACAGCCCTACAGGCCCCCCACACACATCACAGAATTCTGTTGGACGAAGCTGTCCAGATGGTGGAGTAGGCTCTGTTACCAAAGATCCCGAAGGAGTGCCGCGTCTCGGGGGTAACTCTGGTGAATCAGCTGACAATGAGCTGGAGGAGACGATGCACAGATCCTCAGAAGACAGCAGCAAGGACAGTCTGGCATCTCAGGTAGACCTCTTAGTCATTAATTAGATCATTTTTCTGGATTCTGAAATAGACTTGAGTTTAAGTTGATTTTAACACCTCTAACTCTATCAATAAAATTTGGCCAAAAAAAATGAATGGTTTTAGGCCTCCGCAGTTGCAAGGATGGGGGTGGATAGCCAATAGGATTGGGGTGGATAGCCATATAAACTACCCACTTGACCTTCATCCCCCTTCAAAGGGATTCAAACCCTATTTGCCCACTTGGAGTTGCCCAAATAGGTTAATCTAATGTGTTGACCTTTCGTCTACCACCACGCAGCCTGGTAGACCTTTGATGTAGTGCTGTCACACTATTGAATTGGTAGTTAATGTTGTTCTGTACTTCTCACATAAATCAGAGTGCTGAGTTATTCACTCCTCAAGGGGTCTTATAGATCTGCAGAGCCATGACAACCTAACTCTGCAAACATGGGTATTCTAACATTTGTAGCTGATTCTCCTTGTACTTATAGATCTGCAGAGCCATGACAACCTAACTCTGCAAACACGGGTATTCTAACATTTGTAGCTGATTCTCCTTGTACTTATAGATCTGCAGAGTCATGATAACCTAACTCTGCAAACATGGGTATTCTAACATTTGTAGCTGATTCTCCTTGTACTTATAGATCTGCAAAGCCATGACAACCTAACTCTGCAAACACGGCTATTCTAACATTTGTAGCTGATTCTCCTTGTACCTATAGATCTGCAGAGCAATGACAACCTAACTCTGCAAACATGGCTATTCTTACATTTGTAGCTGATTCTCCTTGTACTCTTCTCCAGGTGACCCTCCCTAGTGTTGAGAACCCAGAGACTGCAGGCTTCACCCAGCTGGAGGGCGGCACCTATGTGTCTCGACACCTCTTCACAGAGAGTGACGGAGACGACACACTCATGGACGGTCTCCGCGCCATCAGAGCAAAGTTCAGCACTCCAGTAAACAGCCGGGCGGCCCGTCCCTCTGAGTGGTCAGACACTACGAGCAGCGGGGGCAACAGCCTTCTCCGGCCTCTCAAAGATTCCAGGACATTTGCAAAGCCTCTGGTTCCTCGGCGACCTGGCACGCGCAGGAATCTTAACGAAGGCAGTTCCAGGTCTTTGAGATGGGACAGTGGAGACACTAGTCGAAGTGAAGATAGCAGCAATGTCGGGGGTCAAGAGGATGACGCTGTTTGGGTCAAGGTGTCCCACAGACAGTTCAGTAGCGACAGTGGCGCAAGGTACGACTTGCTCCGGCAAAAAGAGGTCAGAGTTGAAAGGCCAGGGCCGTCAATAGTCAGTGGAGATGACTGCCCGTACCTGGCCTCGAGTCGGAGCTTGACGTCAAGCCTTGCCCAAATGGCTGTGAACAAAGCCAGGACTTTTGTGCCATCGGGGCAGGAGGAGAAGTTCGGAGACAGTAGTTCTGATGAGGGGGAGGATGGAGGACAGCTCATGTCCTAATACGTCAATGTGTAGTTTGTGTCCTGATATGTCAATGTGTAGCTTGTGTCCTGATATGTCAATGTGTTTTTGGTCTCCTGATATATGTCAATGTGTAGTTTCTCTCCTGATGATAAGTCAATGTGTAGTTTGTCACCTGATATGGCAATGTGTAGTTTTTCTCTTGATAAGTCAATGTGTAGTTTTTTCCTGATATGGCAATGTGTAGTTTTTTCCTGTTGCTTGTCTCCTGATATGTCAATGTGTAGCTTGTCTCCTGATATGGCAATGTGTAGTTTGTCTCCTGATATGTCAATGTGTAGCTTCTCTCCTGATATGTCAATGTGTAGTTTGTCTCCTGATATGTCAATGTGTAGCTACTCTCCTGATATGTCAATTTGTAGTTTGTCTCCTGATATGTCAATGTGTAGCTTCTCTCCTGATAAGTCAATGTGTAGCTTAGTTTCCTATTAGGGCCTTGCAGTTGCCGAACGGTTATTACATTTAATGCACTTGGTCTCTAAACGGATGAACCGGTTTAGAATCCCTCTGAGGGCATTCTGGACATGGGTGATTTGGGTAGTTTATATTGATGTCCCCCCACATGCTATTGGAGACTGTCATGAAAACGTAGGTCCCCCCTCGTAGATCAATTGTGTAGTTATGGTTGTAAAACACAAATTCAAACTCTTCTTAAAATTCCATGTGTTATTTTTGCAGCCCTCTTTCATGCTTGCTATACCCAGCTGTAAAAATGATGATATTTAGTGACTACTCATCACACACTCTGAATTGATTTTTGTTGAAATTCTCTTTGACCTTAATTTTGTTTCATGTCAATAGTGCCTCTTCATTCCAATGTGCTACTATTTTATTTTTTAAAGTCATACATTTTTTTCTTTCTAAAAAAAGAAAGAAATGTCCTTTACAATAGCTCATTTACCAGTAATTTCATTTGTGTGTGTGTGCTAATTCTTCAATTTGAGGATCACTATAAGAGATGCAATATCATTTTGTTAATGTGGAATATGTTTTGCTTTGGTCCCAAGTCTCTGCTTCTAATTTAAACATTGCATTCATACGTGGGATTATGTGAATTGTCCCTGTAAATATGTTTTTCCAATATTAGTACATTTTTATTTATTTCATTTTTGCATTTAACACTAACGGCCTTTCATTGTATTTCCTTTTTATTTTGTTTTTCTTTCATGTGCCCTGTGATTTAGTTAACATTAACCTTCACCGTACGTCGTGGGTAGAATTCCACCCAATAGCCTTTTGAAATGGCTGCTATGTAAAAACCCATG
>JAUELK010265517.1:0-10409 GCA_031471215.1 Gastropteron pacificum | reverse complement strand
GTCTGTGTTTGTCTTCTCTATCTCCCCCCCCCCCCTTTACATACACACACACACACACACACATCGTCCCCCCTAAAAATATAATGGCCGATAGGAGCTGCTATGTGGCGACTGTGTTGGCTTCAGCGAAAAGCGGAGCTCATAACACTACGGCAAGAAATTTCCCTCAGAAGGGATGAAGAAAGTATATATAGTACAATCTCTTTCCCTAAGAGTAGAGTCATTGTAATGAGTGTCCCGCCTGTGTGTTGACCAACCAAGTGAAATATAGTGTGGACATTCAACAATTGTTGTTCATAATTTGTTTTGTGTTTTGTAACTACAGTACTCGCCGGTTGTAAGAACGGTTTTTGCGGTCAAGGGAGTTATTTCTCTTTTTTTTTTTCTCCGGCTGACTGTTCTCAGCAAAGTTTATTGATATAACTGTCAAAGCTGATGATGACCAATCAAGAACGCGCATACAGTCCCGTTCTTACTGAACTTCCCTAGAGAAGATCCTCCAGTTTTCGTAGATTTTCATGAAATTTGCTGTGCATGTTCCAAGGCCATGCGGAAAGCTCTGTAGTAAATAGCATCGGCATACGATGCGCACTTTGCGTTTTGAACATTCGCACACAGTGGTCATTCATTTCATATAATGTTCATTCTGGCCCATGTCTGACGTATTGTCTGCTCTCTCTCTCTTTGTTTCATGTCCTTCTTGCATGGCGTCGTCTGATGGCCTCCCCACACGTGCACAGCTTCGGTAAGTTGAACTCTTTTCTTTGGATGGTATAGTTTTAGAATACAATTATTTTTGCCATACTGTGTCATGACTCATTCATTGTGCATGCAAACAACGTGACACGACGTGACATCTTTGTACATGCTCTCCTCTCTCTCTCTCTCTCTCTCTCTCTCTCTCTCTCTCTCTCTCTCTCTCTCTCTCTCTCTCTCTCTCTCTCTCTTTCAGCGCCTTAGAGCATGAAAACATGGATTTGTGCGCTATACAAATGACTTTCATCATCATCATCTCTCTCTCTCCCTCTCTCATCTCTAGCCTTCTAGGCAATGCGTCTTATTATCTAATTTGAAGGTCCGTAAGCCCACAAACAAGCAGAAGACAAGTAGTGACGTATGCTAGACAATGCATGCCGTGTTGTACCTTGTCACTGGATGCTGTGTCGCTTGATCCCAAGGTCTTGGCCGTTCGTGCCTGTGCATGGCCCAACAGCATAGCGCTATGCCCAGCAGCCTGAGGCAGGTCGCAACTAGCGTGGTTTTTCTTTAGCCTTCTTTCTGTTTTGTAAATAGTTAAAAAAAAAAAATCCTCACTAAACAAACAAAACAAAACAGAAGTCTATACGGGATGTTCAAGGCTTGACGCACCCGAACAAGGAGGAGTGCATGTTTAAAAACAGTTTTTTTTAGCCTTCTTTCTTCTTTGTCTTTTCCCCTTTCTTTTTGTAAATAATAAAAACAAAAACAAATCCTCATCAAACATAGAACAACAGAAGTCTATACGGGAGGTTCGGGGCTTGACGCACCCGAACAGGAAGGAATTGTGCATGTTTTTATTTCTTTCCTAGTTTTATTTATGATCATCACCATTACACCGTTTACATTCAATCTATTCAGTTTAGTATGTCAAGTGGTCGGAAACGGTTTTTCTTTAAAACCACAGAAGTCTACCACACCTTCTCTTCATTTCCACTAATTCATTTCCTCATTTAGTTCACATCTTTTAAGTGCATACAAAAACAAACAAACCATCCACTAACAACTAGATCTAACCATTTCGTTTCCGTCTTACATTTCCACCCCCTAATGTTCTGATGTTTTCTAGACTCTACACCCTTACACGTTTTAATTATAATTTTTTTTATTCTTCATAATTTCCTGGCCTGGTGTAGCACCAATACAACAGGGTGAGTACATTGGCACCTCCCCCCCCCCCCTTCCCACTCACTCCTTCCTTGCGGGAATCAATCTGTGCCAAGCCTATCATCATGTAGACGCTCAAAACCCCTGCGATATCTATATTATATCTTTACTTCTGTTACCACTACATGTATTATAATTATATCAACCATTATCTCATAAAAGAATATACCCTATCTGATCTCTACTTCTCTCTTACCACTATATCAACCATTATCAATCTAAAATTAAAATATAATAATAGTAATAGCCGATTTATATAGCGCATATTTTTCGCTCGTGCTCAAAGTGATTTACATAATATTATACAGACTGTATTGTATCTGATCTCTACTGTTCTGTTATGACAGTATCAGCCAGTCATTTTACATCGTATATTGTGCATGTGAAAGACATTCATTAAACAGCACTGTTTATCTGGTTCTCATATGTATTGCTCGGCTACAACCTTTATAAACCATAACACCATAAGCTTTACATTATACATTATACTACCCCCCCCCCCTTTATCACTTTATGAATCATACATTATGCTAAATACTACAAGTAAAACGCACACAAGAACACTATTTATCTAATATAATATATTGTATCTATATTGCTCTGATATGACTACATCGACCACGAAATTTAGATGAGATCTCTATATGAGTAAAGAAAAATAATTGTGTATCTTATAACATGTTGTCTTTAACGAAAAGCGGAGCTCCTAACACTAACTAAGGCTAATTTCCCTGAGTATAAATATTGCATTGTACAGTGGACTAAAAAGCCGCAAACCTAGCACCATTTCTAATGCTCTGCAACGACTATACCAAACATTAATTATACATTGTTAATACATTCTGGTAAAAGCCCAGAAGCACAGCTTCTATGTCCACGTTTTATCCATCAATATGTACATATCAATAATAATAATTTATTATATTTCTTGTGCGCATTTCCAGTTGCAAAATATGCTCAATGCGCATTACACAATAAGACAATAAAAATCACAGGGAAATTTGGAAGACAAGAAAAGATACAGCCAATAAAATACACACTCACACACACGCAAACACACTATGTACTAGAACCCCCCCCCCCCCTCCCCAAACCTAACACCATCTCCAATACCCTACAACAACTATACCAACCATTATTTATACATTTTTAATACAGTCTGGTAAAAGCCTAGAGTCCCAGCACTTTCTATCTCTACTGCTTTGCTACGTATGACTATGTGCATTATTCTAACCATAGCTTGCCCATGTAGATCTAGTCGCTCAACATTCATCACCACTGCCTATTTCTCTACCACAGTGTGTACTAAGTTTAATGTGAGCATTTTTTTCATCATGTCATTTGAAATTATCATATTGTGATGTATGGGCCACGGGCCTCAAAATCAATATAAAGAGTTTCATTACAGTGCTACAACGCGCCTCATTTTGACGTATGCACGCACGCGCCTTGATGACGACACAATCGCATCTTAACCGCTTCGCTGGACTATTAACATATTCGTAGCCTTTTCTTTCTGCTATTTAGGACATGTATTATAATATTTATTTTATAGCCCAGTTTAAGATGAACAATACTGTGTGTGTATTATTTCTCTGTCTGTGAATGTCGCATCGCCTTAGAGCATGAAAACATGGATTTGTGCGCTATACAAATGACTTTCATCATCATCATCATTAGCTTCATACTTATATTACACGTTTATAACCTGTCCCAAAGGAATCCTCAACCGAACCCATATTAAACAAACAGACACGGATCTAGCGATCTGTCAACAGAACGTCATCATAGTAGCCAGTAAGGGCAAACAGATCCTTCTGTCCTGTCACACTGTGTCGTTGTATTGTAGACCTTGTGTGTACAGTGGAGTAGTATCACATTGATACACTTCAATATTTCGCATCCTGGTGTCCCTCTTGAATTTAGTGATTACATCGGATATAGATGGATATAGCTATCGATATATACCCCCCCACCCCCCTCCTCCCGCTTGCCCTCTTCAATTTAGTGATTACATCAGAATATATAGATGGATATAGCTATCGAGATATTATACCCCACCCCTCCTCCTCCTCCCGCACAGACCTCAATCAAGTGTTTTATGTGTGTGGATCTAGAATCAACTGATACAATACGTTACAATAGAGATACAGTACCAGCCGATTATAAGAAAGGTCCCCACCGAGAGCGAAGGCGTTGTTATAGCCTGTCTGAAGTGTTCTAATATCCGAAGTTCAGCTTTCGAGCCAAAACCAAATTTGTAAATTAATGTAACCCAATTTTCGATTAGTGCATATTATGTTAGGCGCATTCTGTAGATCTGCGCACTCTGGGCATATAGGTAGATCGTTGCTTATTCTATGGATCCTTAACAAACGCTGCACGATCTACTTATATCTTCCTATATTCACAGAGTGCGCAAGAACAATACTTGCGCGATTGATCTATGGCGCAAATCGACAGAATGCGCTTGCGGCATGCACATTTTGTTGACATGCGGGTGCGGTAAGGTGTCGATGATAGGCATATGATCACCGCACCGAAAACGAAGCCGATATTTTTAGTTACCGGTTCCTCTCACTATGCAAATCCAGTCTCTCTGGTGGAATTGTCATGATAAATGAATACAGGAAATGGATGTAATAGATTGTCCTAAGACAACTTTATAACCGGAGGTAATAGATTGTCCTAAGACAACAGTTATAACCGGTTTTCCACTTATTCTTCCAGGTATATGGACCCTCCACAGTCTCTCTGCTTGCATGACGTTATTATTTTATTGTGAGTCAGAATGATCATTGCAGAATTTGAGTGAATCCGGGATAATTTCATTAAAAAATAAGAATTGAGAAGGAACTGGGTTGTAAATATATATTTTTTTCGGAACTGTTACAAAGTCAACCGACCTGTCACAAAAGGGGAAGTAACAGTGTAGTTACAAACGTGAGTGCCATTTAATGAGTTATTTCCCCTTTACTCTCGCAATGAAGGCGCGGGTAAAGAAAGAGTCTGAAAGAGGCACGTAGTTCTAGGCCTATACATCAGTCTGTACATTGTAATGACATAATTTAGCATTTCTTTATTCATTTTCTTTCTTTTCTTTTACTTTTCTTTCTCCCTTCCTCCCTGTTGATGATGAGTATGTTTTTTTGATGATAATGGTGACGGTTATGATAATGGTGATGGTACTGATAGCATAGTGTGGCTTTGAAATACCGATGTGCTGAGTCCTCGGCGCACTCCCTGTTTTTCTGACTACTCATCTACTCACCATTAGTGCACGTGCGTTCAGGCTAAGTTACGGTTCGCCAGGCCAAGGCCTTACTTTTATCATTGCCCCTCCCCCCCCCCCCATCTTGACGTCTGGGCAACGTAGATTACCGCCAGGCTCGAGTATTAGATTAATGTTGCTATGGAAGAGAGAGAGAGAGAGAGAGAACACCCCCATCTTATTCTTGCAAGTTTACCTAGCTATTGGATGCAAGCGTCTTTGATCACGTCTTCTCTCGCTCTCTCACACACACACACAGACACAAAATTCCTTTTTTGCTATTGGATGCAAGCGTCTTTGATCACGTCTTCTCTCGCTCTCTCACACACACACAGACACAAAATTCCTTTTTTTGCTATTGGATGCAAGCGTCTTTGATCACGTCTTCTCTCTCTCTCTCTCTCGCTTTCGCTCTCTCACACACACAGACACACAAAATTCCTTTTTTGCTATTGGATGCAAGCGTCTTTGATCACGTCTTCTCTCGCTCTCTCACACACACAGACACACAAAATTCCTTTTTTGCTATTGGATGCAAGCGTCTTTCATCACGTCTTCTCTCTCTCTCGCTCTCTCACACACACAGACACACAACATTTCTTTTTTGCTATTGGATGCAAGCGTCTTTGATCACGTCTTCTCTCGCTCTCGCTCTCTCACACATACAGACAAACAAAATTCCTTTTTTTGCTATTGGATGCAAGCGTCTTTGATCACGTCTTCTCTCTCTCTCTCGCTCTCGCTCTCTCACACACACAGACACACACAATTCCTTTTTTGCTATTGGATGCAAGCGTCTTTGATCACGTCTTCTCGCTCTCTCACACACACAGACACACACAATTCCTTTTTTGCTATTGGATGCAAGCGTCTTTGATCACGTCTTTTCTCTCGCTCTCGCTCTCTCACACACACATACACACAAAATTCTTTTTTTTGCTATTGGATGCAAGCGTCTTTAATCACGTCTCTCTCTCTCTCTCTCTCTCTCTCTCTCTCTCTCTCTCTCCCCCCCTCTCTCTCTGTGATGTAGGCCTATCAATCTTTTTATCTTCCTACTCGCTTTTCTGCAAAATACTAGCTGGCCGAGAGGTTTATTATTTCGGTGACATTATAACAAGCATTCATTGTTTTCCCCCTTCTCAGCTCTCCATTGTTGGTCGCTTTTTAACAGTCTTCCAACTACCTGGTACTTAAACAGCAGCCTTCCTTCAGCGGTAATCCTCAGATTGCTTAATCACCCCCATGTTACGTAATTTTAGAAGGCAGTCGCGCTATTTTCTATATCATTAGAATATTGACTCGAAGCACACACAACAGACAGACATGCACACACTGACTGACTGTCTGTGTGTGTGTCTGTCTCACTCTCTCTCTCTGTGTGTGTCTCTCTCTCTCACACACATTCTCTCTCTCTTTCTCACACACTCTCTCTCTCACACACACTCTCTCTCTCACACACACACACTCTCTCTCTCTCTCTCACACACACACACACACTCTCTCTCTCTCACACTCTCTCTCACACACTCTCTCTCTCTCTCTCTCTCTCTCTCTCTCTCTCTCTCTCTCACACACACACACAGACACACAAAATTCCTTTTTTTTCAGGGATCGCAATGGTATTTTAGGAGTCCTTAAAACGTACACAATTTAACACTGAATAATCGCTCGTCATTATGACGATCGGAGCAATAGCTGAGCAGAAATAGTAGAATCACTAAATAACGTCACCATGGCGATAGAAAAGGTAACATATAGAGAGGAGGATAGGAAGAAAAGTTGTTGTTGCTACCAGGCACAAGGTATGAGGCATTCGCTCTACTTAAAGTGGTATAATAGACCTACAAAGCCATGTCAGCCTAGCTCTGAATCTTGGGACTGGAGGGCCGCGCCTTCAAATCGGCCCATTGTTCATGTAATCGTGCAATACAGACCTCTCCGGACCAGTGAGAAAAGAAAGCTAGAGAAAAAGGTGGGTGTAGTGGTAATGCATGTTTAGTGAGGAATGGGAATGCTTAAAGTATAGTCTACAATAAAGAGAACAGAACAGAAACAATTATATTATTTTTGTATACTGTATTCATCCCTTCTCAGGGAAATTTGCCTTAATGTTATGAGCTCCGCTTTTCGCTCAAGCCAACACGTAGTCGCCACAAGAGCAGCGCCCATCGGACATTTTCTTTTTTTTTTTGGAGGGGGGCGAGGGGGTTATGATATGGTTTTCATTTTGAAAATTTGCCCGGACAGCGGCCATGACTGGTCTTCTCTTCATCGATTTCAAATTGTCAAGGGATCTTTAACGTTCTCACGGGACCTCCGATTTTATCGTCCTTATCTGAGAAGACTATGTGTCCCATACGGTCCCACCTTATCAAAGAGACCAGGGGCAGACAAAAAACACTCTAAGCGAACACCAACATTGAGTTTGTACAGGCTGAAATCATACCTGCGATCCAACTTGGTGTTGGTCGAACGCTCTGCCTGCTGTGCTAACACGCCTCTGATGAAATATACCCCCCCAAAAAAAAACGAAAAACAGACCCAAACAAACAAACACAGCAAAAACAAAAAGACACGCAAAAACACAGGCTTGTATAGTACAGAATATGTGAATACATTCTTCCCATCCCCATGAAGAAAGCTTGAAATGCCCCCTCCCAATTCCTCGCCTAATCGCTCACTAACTCTAGGGCTCATGCCTTCTCTCTCTCTGTCTCTCTCTCTCTCTATCTCTATCTCTCTCTCTCTCACCCATCCACTCCCCCCCCCCTCCGCGTCTACGTCTCTCTCTCTCTATCTCTTTCACCCATCCACTCCCCCCCCCTCGTCTATGTCTGTCTCTCTATCTCCCTCTCTATCTATCTATCTCTCTCTTTCTCACTCACACAATCTGTCAGTTATTCTTTCGTTCACTCCATCACTCACCCGGTCACTCCCTCACTCTCTCTATCACAAGCAATCCATCCATGCCTCACGCGCCCTCTGTCTTCACATGGTCTACACAACGGTATGGGTTGCCTGGCCTAGCATGAACCGGTGTTTGCCTGCGTTTATGAGTGCGAGTGCGCGCGCTATGGATATGAGTGCGCGCGCGCGTGTGTGTATGTGCCCTCTCTCTCTTGCTCTCTCTCTCTCTCTCTCTCTCTCTCTCTCTCTCTCTCTCTCTCTCACACATCTCTCTCTCTTCTGTGTGATCGTGTTTGCATGTGAATTCCTCCTGTTTATATGTGTTTTAGTCCTGTTTGAGTGTCTGTTTGTGTGTGTGTGAGTGCGCGTGTGTTCGTGTCTGTCTGTGCGTCCCGTGTGTGTTAAATGTGTGAGACTGACCACAGACACTGGGCCTAGACAGAAGCTTTAGGCTAATCTCTCTAGAGTAACTGTGTGTTTGTGTGTGTGAGAGTGACTGTGTGTCTGTGTGTGTGAAAGTGACTGTGTGTCTGTGTGTGTGAGTGAATGCGTGCGTGCGGAATGTCTCCTGCTGAATGAATCGGCACGGCGGATTGTTTGGGGGCCGCGTAGCTAGCCTAGCACGCGCTTTGTTCACAGGGTTCTTCTCGACGCTCCAAGGCCTTAGGCTAGCCTAGCCAGTAGCACCAGCACAGTTTGTTGTACACAACACAGCAGTGCCTTGTGGAGCGTGAGTTACTGGACTACTCGTCTTCGTGGTGCTAGCTACCAGGCCCTGTGATTGATGGGATAAATCTCTGTGTGCCTGTGTGTGTATGCAGGCCTACTGTCTTCATCATTAAATTCATTACACACCGGCCAAGCACGATCGAATGCCTGGATATTATATAGTATTGTTGTTGTTCTTTACTACGTGGATTATTGAGAGTATTATGGATTGTTTCGTTCATTGAAAACATAGGTTTATAGGCCTATACTCAGTCAGTATATTACTAACAAACAGTGTTAGTCAATGTTTATGGTAGAAATTCATGGATAATAATAATGATGTGTTGTTCTTTATGTGGATTTAGAGATGCAGATCTATATATCTAGATCTAGATTATAATGCATGGAATCATTGAAGACGGTGTCATCTAGATCTAGATATCTAGTGTTGTGTCGTGAACATATTATAAATAGGATGTGCACACCACAGTGTGACCCTTTATATTGAGAATTTCTGTGGAATTACCTTGGACCAGTAATGGTTCCAAGCGCCGAGTGTCATGACCAGTGCTTAGAACACTTCTTAGTATCCAGTGCTTTAGTCTCATCTTATCTTATGTTGTTTTGTTGGATCACGTGGGTGTCGTCCTAAGCCTAAGGTCCAAGTTCTGGAGTTTTGGTTTGATAGTTTGATAGTGTTGTGACTGTTGACACAAGCTGTTTCTCAGTATATCAGCGATGGTATGAAACTTTACTTGTGGTTTGTGTAGGCTGTTTTAGCCTTTCTGTCCAGCATTAGTGACTATTGAATTATCAATCTGTTTCTCAGTATATCAGTAGGTGATAGTATGGAACGTTACTTGTGGTTTTTGTAGGCTGTTTTAGTCTTTCTGTCCAGCATTGAAACAATCTCTTTCTCAGTATATCAGTAGGTGGTAGTATGGAACGTTACTTGTGGTTTTTGTAGGCTGTTTTAGTCTTTCTGTCCAGCATTGAAACAATCTCTTTCTCAGTATATCAGTAGGTGGTTGTATGAAACTTTACTTGTGGTTTTTGTAGTCTGTTTTAGTCTTTCTGTCCAGCATTGCCGACCATTGAATTAACAATCTGTTTCTCAATATATCATCAGCTGTGATTGTATGAAACTTTATAATATCACAATCGTTGAATCATTCATCTTGGAAGTTTGACAAAGCTTAAACAAAGTTCACCGATCATGAGTCAACGATTCCAAATCCTTACTCAGCCAAGGATGGTGTAGATCTCTACAATGGTTATTAGTAATTACTTATTAGTACAGGACTCGTGACAGCACTTCCGATGTTATCATGTACATTGTTCCCACTGGTTGGTTGTTGTTATGATTAGAACGATTTTTAGCGCGATTGCAAAAGTCCTCTATTATTATGAGGCTGCAGCCATAAATGGAAGAAGAAGAAGAATCTAGAACTTCTAGGTCTATTTAATGTAGATCAAATTGAATTTCTCTTAATTGATGTTGGTTAGATGCCAGTTTTTATGTATTGTTTTGTCTACTGATGGACAGGCAATTGTGTTTTTTACATGACGTGTAGTTTGTGGGATAAGGGAAGAATGG
>JAUELK010265406.1:0-15911 GCA_031471215.1 Gastropteron pacificum | reverse complement strand
ATGTTATACACGGTAATCGGGAATTCCCAATTATGAGTGAAAAACAGACAGCACCCTTTGTGAACA
This sequence comes from Gastropteron pacificum, assembly GCA_031471215.1. Classification (NCBI taxonomy): domain Eukaryota; kingdom Metazoa; phylum Mollusca; class Gastropoda; order Cephalaspidea; family Gastropteridae; genus Gastropteron; species Gastropteron pacificum. The sequence continues at coordinate 15,845 of JAUELK010265406.1, read as the reverse complement.
CGCTAGACTTGCACTCAATAAATGGTTGGACTTTGAAAAAATAACCTGGGTTTTTCAATCGCTAAATTTATAGAGGATTAACCAAATATAGTTCGTCATTCTAAGTGTGTCCATGTAAACCTGTACATAATTCCTAATGCAGCTCATAAATATGTTTACAGAATTTCTTGGTGGTCCTGAAAAAAGCCTTTCATGTGAAGACATTTCTTCTTAGTTCGCTCGATTAGTAATAGATTATAAACATCCATTTCAAATGAGACATCGTTGGATCACCACAAAAATGACCACCTGACCCCACATAGGGGTTCCGACCTGGCTCGCCCATTTGGAAACCAAACAGGATCACTGTTGTTATGCCTTCATACAGAGCAGCTGAGGAATACCTCAAAAGACTACTACTACATGGCATTGGGCCGAAGAGCAAGAGCTCAAAGGCCGCTGGATTAGAAGAAGAAGAAGAAGAAGAGGAAGAAGAAGAAAAAGAAGAAAGGAGAAAAAGAAAAAAGAAGAAGAAGAAGAAGAAGAAGCAGAAGTAGAAGAAGAAGAAGAAGAAGAAGTAGAAGAAGAATAAGAAGAAGAATGCCTCCATGCCACCAAAAACAATGTGTGTGTAAATTGTAACAACAACAAAAGAGGCAAGTACTTACAACACAAGGCACCATTTGGTTGTAAATATTGTGTTTATTTCATTAGAGCATGTTTGACATCAATGAACAAATGGCCAGTGGACACAAAATATGGGACGGAAGGTTATATGTAGTACGTCTTTTGAGAATGAATTGTGAATTATTTCAACAAAAGTCCACGAGGACATGTGTGTACTGAAAATCTCAAGTGATGATAATGCTTGAAAGCAGTAAAATACATTTTGTGTGATAAAACTGCTTTTAGGGATTCAAGCAACCTAAAGTACAACTCTCTCTTTTAACACTCTATTAAAGTCAAACACCTACACATAATGTTTAAATAATAATGACTCATTACTTACATAGCGCTTCTTCTCGCTCTACAGCAAGCTCAACGCCCTTTAGTACAGCACATAACAAATTGGCAACAGTGGGTTCTGATATTGCCGCGAGTGTTATGTTGTACATGTAACTACATAACTTCAATGGTCAACTATGTATATCAGCGAATGTGACTGAGAAAAGGCAAGAATAAAATGGGAGAGCAAGCTTGACCCAGCCCCAGACAAGGGCTGTACTACATATAATCATATACATATGTACGTTTTGATGTCAGATTGTTATAGTCAGGGCTAGACCATAGACAAATTACTATAATAACTGGGTGAAAGAGCACACAAATAAAACTTTTCTTAATGAAACGACAGTCAGCATAAGGCACATTTGGTTTATTTACCCAAACTCTTAAAATTCAATTTTTTTTTAAAAAGACCGACCGGCACAATCTCAATCTTCTTAATGTCAGAATGACAAAACTATCTTTATAAAATGTCTTGAGACGTAAGAAGAAAAATCGACATAAGTTAACGCTTATTTTTTCAGATGTAAATAACTCGGATGATAATTCCAGAATTAAGTGTATAATAAGCATACATGATAAATAATATACAGATACAAGCCTGTGCAATTTGAAGACAATGGTCAGCAGATTTATTCATTAAGACGTATATAATAAAAATCACTTTACATTTGAATCTCCATTGGAATCTACCAAAAACTTGAATTTGAAAGGGAGGTATTACATCATACCCAGGCGTTGGCTTGAATCAGACACTGATGCTTTTACATGGCCTTACTATGCCATCACTCACCAGTGTATATCAGACTATCATAAACCTTGAAGTATTGGTGTCCCTATGTAGTCACACATTACACAATTTATTTTATCTTTTTAGCATTAATCCAAGGCAAGCACTCTATAAAAACAAGCAAAAATACAACCATAATTTGATTTCACATTTAAAAACCAATCTGGTTGAATATCAAATAAGGAAAAAAGCACCAGGCTGAAACGAAGATACAATTTGTAAAGCTAAGTGTTAAGTACACACTGTATATATGTACTACAAAATATTATTCTCTTCATGACTAGTGAGTAGCATTGCTGAAGCAAAACAAAAAACAATTTGAACTGAAAATGAACACATCATGTGCTTCCCGTTTGTAGTAGTTTCTTATATTCAGTCAAAACTGTTTCAAAGGAAAGAATGATGGCCAACAATACAGAACACAATAATATCTTAAGTATACAGAATTGCATACCGAAAGACTGATTAAAATGTAAATGATATGAATACGGTAAATTAAACTTAACACTTTGTTGTGTCATACACAGTCTACTTGAACTTTGGATTTGAACGCAGAAAAAAACGTTGTACACAATAAGTAGTAATGTATATTTTATCTGTAAAAACATTTCAATGTAGGACACACTGAGACATGTAAAATCACTTTGGCATTGCCTCCACTTTCCTTTTCTTTTATAAAAACATTGGTGTATTTCGTTTACTTAATCTGAAGCTGGCAGGCAAAAAGAGATAACCTTTCATAGAATTTGAAATTATGAGCTTTCTACAGCTTAAAAGCATTACATAACAGATACATGTATCTTGTATATATGACACAAGTTGTCTGAACACACACATACATAGGCCTATCCAAAGTATGAAGGTCCAGCGTTGAGAACCATCTGCGAAAAGTGAAGCTCATGACAAGGGATGCAAACAGTATACAGTATACGAAAAAATATTTCTGTTGAAACATTAAATTGTGCTTTATTGAGAACGGTTTCTGAGTGTTCACTTAGAAGGACATTTGAGACAGCCTTGGCTGAGTATATCAAGGAACGATGAGGCTTGAGGTTTTTAATTTCAGATAGGGTTGTTTACACCCATAACTACTCAATTAAGTTATGTAAGAGATGGTACCTACATGCACAATAGGACATGGGTAGATGACCATACATACTGTCCACACAACTAATGTCCAAAATCCCACACATAGGGATTCAAATGTTTGGAAACCAAACGAGGTACCCACTCGGCCACTACGAGGCCCTTGGCCTTATACTTATACGTATATATACATCCAAAGATGAAAGTTATACATGTATAAACTCTGTGTCAACTCAACAAAATCACGTAGCTAACGGTTGTTGTTGCGATCAGGCACAAGGTATGAGCTATTCGGTCTTCAAGTGGTCTAATAGACCTACAGAGCCATGGCAGTATAGCTCTGCAACCTGGGACTGGAGGGCCTTATAATTGGCCCCTTGTTCATGCAATTGTGCAATGCAGTCACAAGACCCCTCCGGACCAGAAGCTAACGGTTAAGCCTCCCAAGAACAAACAATTTTTGGGTTTGATTACCACTACCAGTCAGCCTGAGGAGTAAAAAAAGTTGATACGTATAAGCCTCATAAGTTACTACATACAATTGCTTTTTGTGTCAAAGAGTGAGAGGTGAGAAGAAAAAAAATCAGTGCACCTCTCGTGTCATGTTTTTATCGTAAAACGTAGGGGGGGGGAAATGGATCATGATAGTAATAAAGAAGAACATGCAGCACACAAGTCAACTCAGATAAAGAATGAACAATCCAAGCTAATAATAAGTAAGCCTACAACTACAATATTGACAGAGACATGGCCGTGTGTTGTTTGGATCAGGCACTGTGTATGGCATGGCAGCCTTGCTCTGCAACCTGGGACTGGACTGAAGGGCCTTAAAAATGGCCCCTTATTTATGCATTTGTGCAATGTGGTCACAAGACCCTCCCGGACCAGATGACTGCTGTATGCAATGCAGTCTTTGAGTTGATACTGCCAATATCGATACAATTTTACAACATAAAGACATTTATGGCTATCCGCTATAGCCATGATTTAGGATTGAACCAGGTGCATGTCACATCATTTTCTGTAGCCCCGGTGCTCGAATTTGTGTGAAACAATTCACAAAGTTGACCACAGCACATGGGCAAACATGACCTTGTGGTGCTTTGGTGACTAAAGATTGTAAGCAAATCCTGGTTTCCATGGGAACACAATAACGTCCTTTTCTTTTTTTAAATGTAGTGTTTTAGCGTGAGACAAGAGAGTTGATATGAAACATCATAAAACAAAGGCTTCATGGATACACAAACATGTCGACAACAAAGATAGCATGCAGTGGTTACACGAGGGTTACAGTGGTGCCCGGGCACAAATGAGACAATGCACAGATTAGAAAGTAATTTGATTTTTCGTGAATTCACTCATACCCAGAAACAGCCTCTTCAAGTATCAAGTTCTGATATCCTAATGTACTTAACATGCAAACCATTCAAAACTCGTGGGGAAAAAGAAAAGAAACTTTCATTCGTAGCTATTAATGAATCTGCTGAATAAAAACAATGGTTCATGCGATATATATACATTCATAATCTTTGATTGTATGAAGAATTAAACTGAAATTTGAAGTAAATGTATTTACTTTCAATGAAAGTATAATTTGTAAAATTGAATATATTCTTAGAAATATGTATTATCTTTCACAAAAAGTAGAAATTGTGAAATCCAAGTACACCTCAATTCAACGACATTCTTTTTAAAATTTGACAAATTTTAGTCGCAGTGCGCAGCCATGAGTGCAGTATAAAACGGTACAACTTTTTCTACAATTTCTTAATATCTTTTGGGTGTATTCCTGAATAAATTGCTAGGAATATCATATGTGATTGTTGCTTCTACACATAACAAAGAGGTGACCTGTCATGTGACATAAGAATTGGTGTGTCAAGTAAAACAGTAAAAGCAGTATGATCATTTTTCAACAAACATTATACAATGAAATGATGAAAGGGAAATGACTAGCAAAAGCAGATCCAATGCAGAGACAGAGACGTGTACATTTGGTAAGGGTAGAGAAGGGTGTGGGGGGGGCAAGCATTAAAGTCATGGACAAATGAGGCAATAACAAGGCCTGAACACACCTATCATCACAACGTAAAATACACATGTACGCAAAGGCAGATCTCTACAATCAACAAGCACGTTTAAACCACTGAACTGAAACACCTAAAAAAAATAGGATGGGAAACAAATTGAAAAAGCTATACAAAAAACATAAAGTAGAAGCTTTCACTTTCATGATCTATGGTGATTGTATTCTTATTTTGTTTGATATATAGCTTAATTCTTTATGCACAATACTGAACAGTGTTTCGAAACACCTACACTCCCACAGAGGAAAGTTAATGTGCGTCTATGACGAGTAAAAAAAAAAAGAAAATATGCTCGAGAAAACGCAAAGGTGGAAACTCTCACATACATGTAACAATATTGTGATTATATCCCTTGTTTGTTTGATATGATTTCATCAATTCATTTAGGCAACAGTTTATGAACAGTATTTTGAAACACGACATACATTCCCTTAGTAGTAAAGCGGGTGTACATCTAGATACAAACAAAACAAAGAACAGAAACATATATTTGGATTAAATCATTTCAAACAGAACATTTCTACATACTTCATAAATTCAGACTATCTGTAGTGAAGATAGGCACATGTACCACTACCACGTTTTGTATGAATGGGTCGGTACACATCATGTACTATCCTACACAACTTCTTACTAAAAGCTCCAAGGAGAAAACTGTCCGCAAAACACACTCTTTAGCTTCAACTTCAAGTCTGAATGCAATGTGAGAGTTGACTGATACAATGCTATCATCACTTCACAAAACATTATAATATACAGTATACGGGTAAGTTTCCAATCCACATGACGACAGCTGTACTTTCAAATGTTCACAAATGTATCAGAGCCACAATGTATTTAAACTGGACTGTATGTGATTTAGAGATGAATTTCAGCAATATTCAGATCTCACAGTTATATGTACAAAAGGCATTCTGCGAGATAACAAAAAAATGTTTTCAAAAAACTAATACTGTTCATGAAAAGTGCACTTCGGATTTTGAGGATTTCTTTTTTGTAACAAAAATGAAACAAAGAATCGACTGAACATTGAATATATCTATATATACTAATACTTTGTGTCAAAACAGCGATGTAAAGTTTAAAATCCAATGTTCTAAATAGGGCTTTAAAATTACAATAAATAATTAAGTGTCATTCAGTCACAATTAGAGCTGGTGTATAAAGAACAGTTCACTGCATTCAATACCACGTGTACAAATACTGCTCAAAGTCAAGACATGACGACAAGGGTTTGAAGTTGGCCACAATCCAGGTGATAGTGATGTATGGTGAGCATGAATGTTGTCTATAAACTGTGACACGCATCTAAGTGATCTTGGCCAGTTCAATGATTATTAAAAACTGTCATGCTGCAATCATAATCTGGGAACATGAAACACATTTGGGATTTATTCACTTTATCTTTCAAGAAATAATAATCAAAGTGGATAAGCCTTCTATTCACATAATTACTAGAACTTGCTGCCCTCACGCATGAAATCAATTTGGAACAATCTTTACTCCAAATTACTTTTGATAATTTGAAAAAATTAAATTAGCAAACTCTAAGTCTTGTGTATGTATCATTCCTTTGCTTTCAACTTTGTCCATCTTGAAATATAAAATATACAACTACAATTCTTAGAACTATTAGAAAATGACAGAAAGAAGAAAAAAAAAAACTTTCACAAACTAGCTCCATCAAAACATAAGCGCATGAATAGAATTCAAAAAAATTAGTACAAGATCACTGTGAGTACAAGCAGGCTGTCATTCCTTTTTATCTTTCTTGCTGACAAACGGCATGGATGGCAAACCGACGGGCAGCTTCCCTGCAACAGCTGACCCAGCATCATAAGTTCTGTGTGCGACCGCAGAGCCAACATCCACAGTTTTGTGAGCGACTGCGGATCCCGCATCAACAGTCTTGCCAGCCACCCACTTGACACCATCATAGCCGTAGCCTACAGCACCACCGACCACGCCTGTGGTTGTGTTGTATAGGCCGCTGGACATCCGCCACAAGAGGCCCCCAGAGGGAGCCGCTGTTCACGAGAGATTGAGTTTTAAAATGGTGCAAATGCATTTTATTTTCCGACAAAACAAGCACAGATTTTTACAAAAATGTGAAGAGAGAAAGAGAGAGGGAAAGAGGATGACTTAACTTAACATAGACAATGCTTCTCTCCAACAGGAAAAAAGGCCTTTATAATCCTACACTACTACCGAGATGAGCCACTGGAAATAGACTTCTTGTGAAAGGCCTGACAAAAACAAATCATTATTCAAAATACTATTACATACTATTTTAAAAATGAAATGATTTGAAAGATCTTGTAAGCCTATTAATAATTAAATGTATGCAGCAAGTAAGTAAGAAGTAAAAAGCAATTTATAATTTATAGCATGAACATTTTGGGAGGAGAACAAACTAGTAAGTTAGTAGAGGGAAGCAAATTCATAATATTGACCAGGCGAGCTGTGATGGGGTGATTAGCACCATTGGCATTACCGATTACGGGTGCAAGTGGTAGCGGTTAGTTATTGGTTAGTTAATAAACACTCTTCTAATTAGCACTTGACTTTGTGACAAAAAATAAAAAGTAAAATGTTGAACAGTTCAGCCTGAACTGAAAGTTAATAAAATAAATCAGAAATAAAAGTTTCCTCACCTTCTTGGGGCTGGTCCATACTTTTGTTGTCTGAGTAATATTGGTTTGAGCTGTCTGACGCCATCTCTTTTCTTTACAAGGAAAAAATGTTCAAACTTTAAATGACAAGAGGTTCTATTTGCAGGTACACCCCGTCCCAAACCATTAAATGAATACAATTCAATTAATAAAGTATAAAGGCAATTCTAAAACACTCAGTCAGTGTGAGTGTGAGCATCAATTCAAACAGCTTAGGCTTAGGGAAAAATTAAAATAACAAATTACAATGCTTTTTCTTTTAGATTCTATCTTCTTCTTCTTCTTAGATATCAGATCTAAATCTAGATTAGCTCAATTTCAATCAACAGCATGACTGTGTAAGTGTGTTTTCTAATCCAACCCAGTCTTTACCACAGTTTAGTTTACAACAGTTACAAGTTGCAGTTAGTTTGCTAGACTATCACTATGCTATGATGAGTAGGAGCAGGAGAAACGAGTAAAGAGTAAGAGTAAGAGTAAGAAGAGCCTCTGGGATTTAGGTTAAATCTGCTCTCAATGCTCAAGACGAATCTTAATCAAAGTCAAATTCATAAATCACATAAAAAATATGCAATAGAACTCACGTTCTGTTAAGTCGTCTGTTTGTTAGATCTCTACTGCTCTCACAAGGTGTGCTGTGTTGGGATAACAACTGCCACGTTTTCACTACTCCACCACATTACATACATTACACAGCTGGCACGCTCCTATCTTCTACACACAACATCACACACTGTGCTGACGCTGTGTAGACTAGGCCTACTTTGAACTAGGTGAGAAGGACCGACCTTGACCTCTCGTGATTTCAAGGCTGCTAGTGTATTTGCCAGGTAGGACAACGTATGTCGACTGTGCTTTCTAGTCTGAGAAGACAGCTACCAAAGGATTGCATAGCGACCTCATTAACTCACGATTGTCTTTGAACAAACAATGCCCATGGATTCTGTGAATTTTACTCAATTTGTAGGAACAGCTGCTTTTGTAGTTTATAGACCATAATGGATGAACCCAGCGACGATTCTTGCAGGAGGCTGCAGAACAGTCCTGAATGCAGGAGAGGAACACTACATGATTGAAAACAAACATTCAAAATTGAGGTGTTACCATTCAATGTCACTACTTCTCGTCACAGTCAACGGTATATTACTATTAGGTGTATCTCTATGCAGTCAACTGATTTCCAAAGGCTAAGAATGATTTGGCGAGGCCTTGATTCAATGTGTGTACATGTAGTGCTCCTAGTGCTTGTTACTTACAAAAATGAAATGACATTTGGTGTCCTTATCAACGGAAAGAAAACAAAAACAATGGTCATCACAAAGAGAAACTGAACTGACATTGCAAAAGTCGGAACAAAATTCATGGGAAATCACTGGAAAAAGTCATCAGTTTCAAATATATAGGACAAGTGATCACTGAGAATGGAAAGTATGAAAAAGAAAATGAGAATGAGAATAGGACCTGCAAAGACGATATTCGAGAAGAAAACGAAGGTTTTTGAACAACTGCAAACTCTCCTACCATCTGAGAATAGGACTGACGAAATGCTACATATGGCCAGTAGCCTACCTATGTAGCCTATGTATGTGAAACGTGGGCACAAACATCAGTCCCAGAGAAGAGTCTAGAGGCCGCTGAGACGTGGATGGATAAACATGAAACTAAAAAGAATATTATGGAAAGACAAAGTCCCATGACGATCATTGTCCTTTGTCAGTTTCGGTACCTGTGTTTCCAAAGTACATATTGTTGCTTTGTTTGTCAGTTTGTATGCTTTTGTCTTTGGTTCCAGGTATTTGCCATATGATAATAAGACACATTTCAGATCATCATTATTGATAAAATTGCCTCTTTATTGGACAGTTTGTTAGCATCAAACAGTCGTGGCACAAATAAATCAGCAATGATATTTAGATTTCAATCTAAAAATTATGAGTCAGCTAAGTATTGGACAAGGACAGACATGCCTGCGTCATAAGTTGGCCTCGTGGTATTGTTAGGAGCATCTCTTCACTCTTCTATAGTAAGCCCATAGAGATACACCTAATAATACCTACATGGTGTTCAGTGCACATTTGATACCGGTTATATGATATTCACCGATAACTCTGCAGTGGTCCTGGCCATAGATTAACCAAGACTTCACCCGTTCAACACATACCCATTCCGTCCAATTACGGGTACCTAGTAATTGGTACCTGTAGTCTACTCTTGTAGCCTACTTGAATCAACTGTGACTGATTACTGATAGTGATACTGTACTGTCATACTGTGTGTCATACCGGTCGGTAGGCCTAACCGGTAACCAAAGATTAAAAGTATTAAAACCTCACAAACAATAACATAACACAGTAAGAAACATAAAAGTCAGTGTCAAGTGTCACTCTACGTTGTTCCTCTGACTCCTGATGTGAAGGGTTGTCATCGTAAACTGAGATAATCAAAGATTCTAAGATCTAGAATCTAGGGTCCAGACTAGTAGACTGTAGAAGTAGAAGGTTGCACTGATCTAGAAGATTAGATTGGCTATCAATATCAAATCTGTTGACTCACAATCGTAATGTCAATGAGGGCAAGAGTTTTGGTTGGTTGCATTCACATGAATCTGGGCCGCCTTCGAAAGGGCGTTAGTATTGCCACTGCACTGATTTTACTTGTATCGCTCCTGCAGTCAAGTGCTGTTTTGGCTCAGACAGAAGACAGGGAAGAGGAGATAATGATATTGCCAAGGATTGGTAAGTTTGTAATGATAAACAAAAATATAGCCTACTCTCTCAATCATCGATGGTATCAAATATACGTCCCCAGTCCGAGCCCCTGATCGAGCCATCAAGGAGAAGAATCCCTCCCTAATCCCTTGAGCGAAGGGAACCCCAACCCAAGTGGTGTTAGTTTGGAAGTCCTCCCATTTCGTCTTCACTTTTATTCATTGTGTTGCAAACATTATAATATGCCTAGATCTCTAACTCTAGTATCAGATCATGTCTGAATTTTTTTTACATTTCTTAGTGATTAATGTCATGTTTGTTTGACTTTGTTGTTGCAGGAATCATTGGCTCTGGCATCAGTGGTGCCTCCTCAGCTTACTTCCTGCGGCAGCTGTTTGGAAAGAAAGCTGTTATTGATGTCTACGAGTCTGAGAAAATAGGTGGCCGTATGTCAGTAGTGGAGATGAATGGACTCCAGTATGAGTCCGGAGCGAGCATCATCCATGGGAAGAATCGATACATGGTGGACTTTGCCAAGACTTTGAATAATGGTATGCCAAGCTCAATCATAATTCATGTTTGTATTTTGTACCTTAAAAGAAAGAAAAAAAAGCTGTATTCCTTGATGTTAGTCTACATCTTAGCTTTGACTCTGTTGATGCACCTACTATTACCATTTTTTTTTCTTCAGCACTCCAACGCTACTACAGTCAACTTAATCAACAGTTTTTCAGGGAATGGAATTTTTACTTAATATACTTCTGCCAGATAATCCCAAATCACTATCAGATAAAATCAAATTTTTTTTGTCCTGACAACTTGCAATGATAAGAATTTATTAGAGGTTTTAAAACTGAAAAAAAAAAAAGACTGAAAATTGTTTTAAAAAGTGCATACCATGGAACAAAATTACATTCAAACTTACCACTTAGCGCAGGTTAGGTTACGATGAATTTCATCAGCGGTACACAGTCCATACATAACACACTCATCATCATCAATAGGACAGAGTGGTCGTGACTGCCACACAGGGAGGCAGGGCAATTATGACACGCCTGGTTGCGCAGACGCCAGGGCCATGTGGTGATCAGAGAATTCACAGAGTGTCTATCGAACATTGCAGAGAAGTGATTGACTGACAGTCGATACGTAGATGTGCGATCATTGGCTGTTGGTCCACAGTCCATACATAGCACACACTTGGTCATCACTATGACATACCTACACATTATATGTTGTAAGCGATTGACACCCGATAGCCAAAAAACTAAAAGTGGCGCATGTTCAATGGTTACACATACAAATAGGTCAATTAATAGTAATAATAATAATAGATAGCATTTATATAGCGCTTTTATTTATATAGTGTTTGGAAATCGGATTATCGGTTAATCAAAGTTTTTCTCTTGTTCCCAGGGAATTTGGATTAAGCGGCGGTGACTGTAGTATAGCTATAAAACATGATAGATGGCAAAGATTTAACCACATGCAAGTAATTTTACCACAAATTGGTTGAAGCAGCACTCTAACAAATTTTTATGAAATTGCTTCTACATAGAAAACTTCTGTAATGGTCAATATGATAGTCTAACTCTATTTTTTGTGTTATAGTTTTTAGTAAATTCAATTTCCTTTAGTAGTTAAGAGCCATTTCTCTCCTTAGGCCTCCCCAGGAAAGACATGACTGCAGGTACAATGGGCCTGTATACCAATGAAGGAGTCCAGTTCGAAACTAGCTCATGGCTCCCTGTCACATTGGCAAAGTTATTCTGGCGTTATTGGACCGATGTGTACAATGTCCGCCATATGACTGGTGACTTCCTCGAAGAATTCATGAGGTAGCTATGAAACAATGCACTGGTCGTCCTAAAATATTTATTTACAATGAAAATTAAAATGTTGTTCCCAAAATCTGGTCCAGATTTTATAGTCATTTGTAATATTGACAAAAGATACTTATTTATAACTATAGTCCCCTAAGAATAAGACTCTTGTCCATTGGCACATTTCTGACAATTCATAGAATAGATGTGCCATTTCCTTCATGAACACATTCAAAGAATATGCATGCTTTTTTCACAGAGTTAAAGAATGGTTTTGCTTCATATTTACCTTCGCTACAACTTTCAGGTCACAAGATTTTTTTATTATTTTGATACTCTATAACTTTGTTGTCTAGCAAATTGGCAGCCTTCATTAATTAATAGAACACAGCATACTGTTCTACTGTTTGAGTTTGTGTTACAACATTGAATAAGTCATGATTAGAGACTGAATTATTATTTATGTTAAAATCTCCCCTTCACAGAATCTACCAGTTCCAGGACAATGGCATTGCCTTCACCACAGTAGAGGACATGCTACTAGCAATGGGTCCCATGTGTTTGAATGCCACACGCAGATCTCTAAGGGAAACTCTCCAACAAAAGGGATTCTCCGCTCGCTTTGTGGATGAACTGGCAATGGCAGCTGCTCGCAACAATTATGGCCAAACTCCTGATAACTTGCATGGCTTTGTGGGTAAGCACTGACAGTCAGTATACTTCCCATACGGTTGAGATGCCTTCGGGATGAAAAAGGTCTGTCGGGGTAGTAATACGCTCTAAAGCACAGTGAGCTTGCTTATTTATTGTGTCACTTAGAATTTGTTGGTAGTCTTCAATGTTCTGTCACTGTGAATGTCTAATTTCTTGATGTGTATCACACCACAGCAGTTCACAGTCTTTGATGTTTGAGCTTTTCTTTCATTCTTCTAGTGAATTCTTCTTTACATTGTTTCCTGTCGGGGGGGGAGGGTCTGTCATAAATGTTGGCTGATCCAGTCTGATTGCATATTTGATGATATTGTTTAAGCAGCTGTTGCTTTATATCTACACAATGCCTACCTACCACTGAAACTAACCACCCACAACATCCTCTATGGACCCCCCAACCATCACAGACAGTACAAGTTCAGAAAACTGGCAGTGGCCGACTAGAGTGAATAACCCCACGACAGGGAACAGCAACATGTCTACAAAATGACTTCTGGCAATGTCTTGAAATACTGAAAACTGGGGGAGAGGCTTCCTGACAGACCCTCCAGAGTTGTTTTACTTTTGTAATCATCATTATCATCGTTGTTTCAACAACAAAAAAGGCTGTGCGGTGGCCAACGGTTAACAATAACATGTTGGGTTAATGAGTTATGGCATTCTGAACACGGGTCGCATGGGAAGTTTTCATTGTCCACCCCCATCCTATCGGAGACGGACATTAAAACGTAGGTCCCAGGTTCCACCTATATATGATCTAAAAAATGTCGCTACCGGTGTAAAACTCAAACAAACCAACAACACAACTCTGCATATGTCCTCAGGTGCTGTCAGCCTGATCGGCGTGGAGCCAGACCTGTGGTCTGTGCACGGAGGAAACTACCAAGTCCCAGTGTACCTGCTCAAACAATCCCAGGCTAACGTGCGAAAAGCCACTGTCACAACTGTCGCTCTGATCAGGGGAGGCGGCGAAGTCTCCTACGAGCTGGAGTTCAAGCAGGGGGAGAAGACGCTGACCCACGAATACGACATCGTCGTCCTGGCCACACCCCCGGAGGGGTCCAAGTCGACGATCAGCTTTGAGGAATTCCCGGTGCCGTTGACCCCATTCCAGCAGCCCTACCACACTACCGTGGCACTCTTTGTGGAGGGTCAGGTGAACTCCACCTATCTAGGCTTGGCCAGTCCGGAGGACGTGCCCACAGACCTGTTCAGTGTCTCCACAGACGTTCCCTTCAGCTCCATGTCCAAGCTGAGCCCCACCGACCCCTCAGAGCTGCCAGACAAGCCGTTCAGCCCCGCCCACGACGTGTGGAAGGTTTTCCTCAACCAAGAGCCCAGCCAAGAGTTGATAGCTCAGCTCTTTCCTCAAAGGGAGTCGGTCAAGATGGTCAAATGGAAGGCGTACCCCGAGTACAGTCCCAACATGGACTTGCCGCCTTTCATGCTGTACGACAGGCTGTACTACGTCAATGCCATAGAGTCTGCCGCAGCGGCCATGGAGATGAATGCCATAGGGGCCAAGAACGTTGCTCTCCTCGCCTACAATCACTGGCACGGACATTTAGACAAGATAGATGAGCACCAGCTGCCTTCCGAGTCAGACCAGAAGTCCGAGTTGTAGTTCTGCAGGATTCACATTGTTTAGACTGTTTGGTACTGGTGACAGAAACTATATTTTACTTACACATTGTTGTTGTTATTATTATAATTATTATTCACATTGTTCAGATTGTTTGGTACTGGTGGCCAAAACTGCATTTTACATATTGAAGCCCATGTTGATAAAGCATGAGCTACAATAGAAATCAAAATATATTTTCTATATAGTTCACACAGAAAATGTTGAATGCGTGTAGTCATGAGTTCTGTAATTTCCGGACTATAAGGAGCACCAGTATATAATGAGTGGCTGTAAAGCGCTTCGAGCTTGCTGTAGAGCGGGGAAAAGCGCTGTATAAATCGGCTATTGTTGTTGTTGTTGCCCCCGATTTTTAGAAACAAAGATAGATTTGTCCTCTATAATAAGCCGTACCGGATTATGTTCAAGAAATGTTTTTGATTATTACTATATACTATATGTGTACAAGTGAGAGTGGGATATTGTATGAAAAATCCTTGTACTAGCAGCGAGCACTGGTATGTAAGGCGTTGGGCCCGTGCTGATGGAAAAAAGGGTGTGGCTTATAGTCCAGAAATTACAGGTAGTACTCTTGTACTGAAAAACTTGACTCTGTAGACAAATCCCTATTGTGCTTGATTGATGCTCTGTTGAATTGTGCTTGCCATATTTTCAATGTCTGAGGTTTTGTGCAATGCCAATTGTTTCTGCAAAGTCAAGTGTGAATCATCATGTGTCAGGAGTCATAATAACAAACAGGTATGTAAGTCGTTCAGACTGCGTCTAAAATCAGATTTTTACGATGCTGCTAATCTTAGAAAACAATCTTGTACCCACAGTTCGCAGACAATACGGCAGTAAAACACATCCGATGGATGCCTCAAGACACATATATTGTTGTGTAAAAACCAGAAGAGCTTAAGTCCACAAAGCTAGTTATGGACTTAAGCTCTTCTGGTTTTTGTAGTATAACGATATGAGAATGCCTGTAATAATTTTGTTAACCCTTTCAACACCCCACAATTTACATCCCTGTATATAGATTTCCATGAGACGAGTGTGGGGCAGTGTGTCATATTATGTTAGTTTATTCTTTGTGAAGAGCTTTGAAAGCGAGACATTCCATTTTAGGCCAAGTGTTATCTTATCTTATCTTGTCTACGTCTTAACATGATGTTGTGTAACCTCAGGTCTTGTAGGTGCTAATGATGATACAGTTGTGGACGAAGAGATAATGGCACGACTCTCACTTATACTTACTTATACTCTTACAAGTAGGCTTTTCTCGTTCTACGAACAGGAGAACAGGAGTGGACAACAGCTGTTTGCTTCCTATCTTGAATCTAGGCTGGTGTTTGTTTGA
>JAUELK010265295.1:5142-15916 GCA_031471215.1 Gastropteron pacificum | reverse complement strand
GTTTTTGTGATTATGGGGGAAGTTTTGTCAAACACTGTGATAATATTGCAACATGAAATTAAGAATTCGATTATATGTGTTGGATGGGTTACATGTCTGTCAGTGTCAGTGTCAGAAGTTTTTTACATATACAGAATTGCTACTTTTGGCAGTTGTGAAATTCATGACCTCTAGTGCTTAGTTTTCACCAATTTGTTTTGTTTTCAGCGAGTTTAGTCAGAATGTATAATTCTAGTCATTGGCTGATCACAGTTTTTGGATGGTTGTTGATTTATTTGGAAAGGATTACTATTCAACACAGGGGAGAATCTTTTTTTTTCCCTCAGTGCTTAATGCTGCACTGAACGAAGTAGGTGCTAGTTCCTTTAGTTTCAGGGATGTTTTTGTTGATCTTATTAAATGTAGACATAGTGATGTGATATAATTATAACATAATGATGTGATATAAGTATAACATTGTGCACCGCCATCTATTCCTCAGTGTGATGATGCCGACCATCGAGAAGTCTCTCAGGATGAGATCGAGGATCTGTGCCGAGAACACGACTTCTTAGGCTGGAGCGAGACCAGCGTGAAGGAAGGAATCATGATAGAGGAGTCCATGGGGTGAGACAGGAAGTTATGGCATCCGTTTATTTATGTAGTGTCTTGTCATGGCCATGTCTGAGTTTTTTTTTAGTTTAAGATTGAGTCTTACACCCTTAGTGACACAATTAAATAATTTATCTAGAGGTGGGACCTGGTTTTAATGTTCTTCTCTGAAAGGACAGGAGTGGACAGCCATATAAACTGCCAACATGACCCATGTCCAGGATGCCACTAGAGGGATTTGAACCTGGTTTGTCTGCTTGGAGACATGATGAGTTAAACATGCTACAATGTACATGCATGGCCCAATCTATCTGTCCTCTTGTTGATAACAATCAAATACTGATAGAATCAGAATTCTTTTTTAATAGATATATTTGATTTAGGCATAGTTCTTTTTTTTTTTAGAAGAATAACACTTAACACACGGTTGCATTGGTGTGTTTTCATTTTTCAGTGTTGACTTTAAGTGGGGTTTAAACAAATTATTGTCATTTATTTTTATCCATTCAAAAATGGTGTGCTTACTTTTTTTCGTTCTCATTGAAATTTGTGTTTTAAATAAATAAATAATAGAATGTCTACTAAATCTGTTATTATTATTATAACAAGTCGAATGCCCGTTCTATGAACGGTGCCAATGACAGAGGTGCCAACTAGTTTGTAAATGCGTACCAGTACTCATTTACGCCGAAAATTTGAGACTACGACGACAATTCACCATGGAGTACGCATTTTGATTATAATTGCGAAATACGAATCCTAAATTCTACAAAGGGAATGCTCTTTTCTCTTCTGGGATCGTTTTTGTACTAGAGCAGTTATCGCCTTCTACTAAGACAGAAAGTTAACGCCTGTTTGCATTTATTTTCATCGAATAGCTAAAAAAACACGTTTGAACATGGATTTTTGTTCAATTGTCGTCATGTTTGGCTCAAAACAGCATTTCTATTTTCTCCATGTGTCTGGACTTTTAGTGGTACTGATAGTGATAGACAATAGATGCGGTACGGTTACGATCGAGGACACCGGCTAGAACAGACCTCTAGATCTAGATTTGTCTCACATGATATAATGAATTATTTGTATTTCTGCACTTTTGCCCAGCTTTCTGATTGAGGAAATGATGGCCAAACATGCCGAGCTGGACGGATTCTCCGAGTCCCATCAGACCGTCGGCTCGGGTAACCTAAAACTGGGTCGAGATGACTCGGGAACCAACAGTGGATCCAAGTGTTCTTGCTGACGACACCTTTCCCTCTAGGGGATCATCTCTTTGTACATTCCGCTGGTTCTCCCATCTTGACTTTTGTGCATTTCAAGACGCCATGGCGCAGAGGGACTGTTTGGTTTTGTCTTCTTACTGTCCAACGGTGCTTGGTAATGTTGACCAAATACGTTGGATTTTGAACGATTTGATCACTGAGTCTTGAGATTTGCTCACCATACTGAACTCTTTACAAAAATGTGTATTTTTATAAGGCATTTCTTGTGTATCTGTGATACAAAATGTATTCTGCATTACCAGGCATTTCTTGTTGTTTAATTAAATCTTCATATACACCAGTATCACTCTATCAACACATGTGGTGTGTCATTGTTGGAACATGCTATTACTATTACTATTACACATGCAATTTATTGGCCCTCATTTCTGAGTCTAGAGCTAGATGTATGTCTAATGTTAGCATCAAATTACCAAAGGAAATTCTTCAAAACCAATAGTGATACATGTTGTAGCTTCGCTTTATTAAAAAAAAATCCAGCTGTGGAAGTGAAGTTTTCTACATCAACAGAAAAAAAATGTCTTTATACTTGATACAAATTTAGTTTAGTCCAACATGCTGCGTTTTTTTCATCTTTTGCTTTGATTTGTACAAGTTACTCCCTGACAATACTGACATGGATTCAATCACTAACTGACAAGTAAAAAAAAATTAATTTGTTGATGTTCATTTGCCGTAATAAGCGCAGTGCAGTGAAACTTGGCCCAAATCAGTCTGTAACTGTACGGTTTTTCCTCTAATTTATTCGATGAAGAAATTTGAAGTTTCAAAGGCCCCCCTTGGCTCTTTTAAAAGATTCTGATCACAAATCTCGGCAACATTTCTTTCTATTCTATGATTTTCTTTCATCATGACAAAACTGATGCAATGGTTTGTGTTCTCATTTTGAAATCTCAACCTCTCCCATTGTATGACACTAACTAACAGCCAACTTCAGAACCTAGCCTCATACCAAAGTTAGAGAGGAATGATGCAATAATAATTGTTTCTTCACTGTTATTGTTAGAAAATGACCAGCTAAGTCCATCATTGAACCTTCCTTTGACAATGAAAGAAATAAGCAGTTCATTAAAGCATAGAATTGATGTAAGCAATAAATAGCTGTAGTTTTCCAAATCATTCACAGTAACAATCTGCTTTTAACATGTGAACCCGGTCATCATTCAAAGCACATACATTGTAAAGTAAAGACCTTGGGCAATTTGTTGTCATGTTTTTGTATTTTGTAATGATAGTGTAATGAATAGCTGGGCTTGTGTACCGTCCGAGAAATTGAAATTGTGTCCTTTTATATGTATAATAACTATAAGAGTTGCAACCAAAGGATTGTAAGTTAATGCCATCAAAAGATAAAGAATTGTATTTTTATACTGTCTCTCTTTATTTGGCACCCACCACCTCCATACATCATGTACATTGGTAACGTGTCTTTCAATAGTTTCAGCTCCATGGAAAATGTGTATCTCTGCAGCAATATAATATTATCAATTCCCTTTGCATGTAAAAAGTAGATAGTACATGTACAATGATTACAACAAATATCTATCTGATATCTGACCTATGCTTCATTTGTGTAGTGCATTGGTTTGGAGGGTGTAGTGTCGTTTATTTTTTTACTCCTGCTCAGATGTGATCTAATTTCATATTATCATTATCATACTATATAATAATATACATTGTATGTGTATTTTTGTTACTCCAACCTTCAATGTGGTGTTCTTTCTTATGTACACATGGTTCCTGTCGATGAAATTGTCCAAGAGTTGTATCGTAGTATGTCCAGGCAACAAACATGTTTTTAAAAAGGTCAAAAAGAATGAGAGAACCTTCAGTTTCCTGTAAACAATGACATTGATTCTTTTTGGAACTATGTGAATCTGAAAATGGCCCATATCAATACAACATAATATAGAGTTTAGACTAGCAATGCATGAAATGATTGGTTCACGTATTTGTAGAAAGAAGGCTCAGCTGTGTGCAGCAATCTCTTAAGAAACATGTGACACTGACACACTCAGTTTTATATAGACCAAAATAACTGTCTCTTTGAGTACTTGTACTATACAACAACACATACTTTTGTATTAATTTAATATCATATATACAAGTAGTTTAGTAATATACTCTTTGGATATCCCTCATAAAATGAAAGATATTTCAAAGTGTTTCTCTGATTGTTTATATCTGTGGAATCTATGTAAACCGATTACTGCAGGTCACTTACAGAGGGCCAGTATGTTGTGTATATAGAGTAGGGCAATATCCGTTTAAGAATGGAAATAATATCTTGTTTAAGCATTGCTTGTTGTTGAAAAATAGATCTCACACATCTATTATTGTGTTTTCAAAGTTGGTGCTGATTCGTCTTCATAAATTATGAACCATTATACACTTCACTATGTGGTAAAGAACATATTATTCTATTTCTATTCTTGAAAAATCATAATCGGGTCTTGCTGAAGTGAGTACCGCGTTATGTTTATTATGATAAGAGAAATTTTGCTTGTTTCTTTCTACAACTACAACGCAAGTTTGTGAATTTAACATGTATACAACTTAGGTTTTCACAACAAATATAGAGCCCTCTAGTTTTGTATTTCAATTTAATCATTTTTAACACATATTTTGGTCAGCCAAAAACAAAACAAAAACTGATTAACTGAGAATGGATGATGCAAGTAGTGATAAATTATATAGTTTGATTCATGTGAAAATGTATTTAGTGTAGGCCTACTGTATATATACATGTATTAATTGCATGAACCAATTTAAGCAGTTGTTGGGCAGGTATATTTATACTGATTACTATATTATATATTTTGATGATTATTTATAATAGATTTAATACAGTGTATATTTCTTTGTTAAATTGCACATCAAATATTTGTTTTACAACTTTTATCCAGTTTTCCGTTCCTACAAGTACATTGTGTTCCTCATACATTAAAAGTAATAAAATAAAATATTGTTTGCACTTAAACACACAAATATAAAGTCTTGTTCACATACATGTACTGTACTATGTCTCCTTTTTTAATTGTATTTGTTGCTCTACAGCATAAGTTCTGTCCCTTGCGTCATCTGATCACACTCTCACACACTCTTCTTAGTTGTAGAAACATGTACTGGGTAAATGTACTTTGGACTTCAGAATACTTTTAAAGTAAGGTTGTTCTAGTTCTATCATATCAGGGTGTTTGATACCAACACAGTACATATTAAAATTACTATTTGAACATGTCTTTTTTGTAACAAGTACTTGTATAAGTACAATATGTTTTAGGATTACAACAGAACCGCATTAAAGATCCTGTAAGGGTTGGGTTTTCTTGTTTCATTTGAAATGCAATTACATTCACTGTTCAGACACGGTTTGTTGTATTTATATACATGTAAATGTATACAAAATACAGAGATTTGAATTGTTAGTGCCTTCAGACCCTGGATCTTTCTTTGATTGATGAATGAATGCAGTAAAGAATGACATGGGACATTTTTGGTATGGTGCAAGCATTTTTCGAGGAGCCTTAATGCTAATACGAAGCTCGTCATTCTTGATGATGGGGGCATCAAATACATGCCGCTTCTATGAAGTGTATACGGATTTGCCGCAGTGAGGTGTTTTTTCAAGACAGGAATATAAAGTATGTTGAACTTCATGCGTTTTTTATCCTTCATTAGCCAATAGGTCTGCATTAACATTTCCAGTAATGTTGTGTGACTTGGGACCCATTGGGATAGTTTTTGCGATTATTTGTGCAACTCTGTGAACATTAGTGGAATATTTTTGTCTTGTGTGCCATTGATTTGCTGCTTTCATTTGTAATGTCTGTGGAACTGACTTGGCACCTGTGGGGAGCACCATGAATGTTTTTACTGTCTTCTTATGAGTTTGTTAGTGTGATGGAAATGTGTAGCTTCCATGAAGGCTATAGAAGTTTCTGTTCTGTATTTAAAAGACTACACTGTAAGTGTATCTACCTGTGGGAATGAAGAGTGACTTAATGTGGCATGCATTAAGAATGAAATAAACTGACTTGACCTATACGTACACAGATATCTTCTTTGTTGAGTTCTTCTGTCAAGCTCATGTGTACTCAAAAGTATTATTTTTTACAAAAAATAAAAAAATGTGTGGCATCCCTTGACACGTTATTTCAACACTATTACTAATATAATTCCCATTACCAAAGACTCAAAAATGCTGCTGGATTGAAGGAAAACATGTTTTGAATTTTCAACACCCAATTTTAAACAGATTCCATGTAACTGCTGTCATGCTGAACAGAATAAATGTTCAAAACAGTACTGTACAAATACAATACAACACTTGTACATTATTTCAACAAATGAACAACCAACCAATTGATTTGTGTACAAGACATTTATTTCAAAGCCTTGTTCCACATCCAATGGGCCTGAAAATGACCCTGCCCACAAAGACAATCGTCTCATCTTGTCTCTGGGGTGTTCCGTCCAGGTTGCTGTCGCTACTTCGTAATTGGTGATCTTTTCTCTTAGTTTTGCTCCATGTCTTCCACATCGTGTTCCATAACCACCTCCACCATTTGTTTCCTTTGTTTGAGGCCAGCTGTGAGAACAAAGCATAAATACTTTAAGTATAAGTCCATGAGGGAAAGTACCGTGTAACACATTTTTTATCGTACCAAGGTGTAAAAAGGATACCTGACTATAGACAGTGAAAGATCTTGTGGTATGGACGCCGGACAGGCAGCACTACCAAATCAATGCCTCCCCTCCCAGGAGGTTGAGATGAGTACTAAAAATCACAGATGTACTTTTATACAGGAATTGTAAGAAAATTTAAAAAACACAAAGGAAGTAAAGAAAGTGCAAGGGATAAATAAGTACTGCCAACAGGTAAGACAATTTTTAAAATTTTGATTTAAAAAAACTCTTTTACCTTCCATTGTTGTTGTTTACAAAGCCAATACATTAAAAAAGAACATTCGGAAACCCTAGAAGTAGAAGTATCTAGTAGTATTGTTTGGTTACACTTTTAAGTTCTTCATCACATCTCCAATTTCAATTAATTAATGGTCTAATATCCTTCTAAGTGTTGTTTCTCTGCAATACAAAATACTTCCTTTCATCTGAAACAGTTAACAATGGACAGAAATCATCACAGACAACTTACCAGCAGGGGACTTGATAAGGTGAATGTTCTTTTCCACTTCCTTGATGTCTGCTTCTTTTCTGAGTTGTTTCCCTTTCTTCAGTCTGGGAAAAAGAAAAAAAATGCAACTCTTGTTAATGTTGAATCAAAGTCAAAGAAATTTAGCATGCTAAATACAAAAACAAATACATGTACGTACAGTCCATATTGTTTTGTACACTTGCTTCATCCCTTCTCAGAAAAATTTGCCTAAGTGTTAATAGTGTTATGATGATGACCGACTCCGCTTTTCGCTGAAGCCAATGCAGTCTCCACAGAGACGGACCATTTTATGTTTTTGTATCTCATATAATATCCAGCAAAACATGCAATGCCCCCTCCCCCCTCATTCAGACAGAGTATTAGAACAATGATTGAAAGAACATCAGTTGTTTGACATCGACAGTGTCTGCTTATATTGAGCCACCATTCACGTTGGGCAAGTATGGAACTATGAAGAGATTTAAATTGCGTATTAGTCTAGACATGTCTGGATGTTAATACTATGAAAGTGAGACAACAGAATCAATATCTTATTAAAATAATGCTCAAAAGACAACATTAAAAAAACAACAAAAATAATCTTAAGATGAAAGTTAAATTAAAGTAAAGGTAGACCCGTACCTGTTCTCAATGAAGTGGGTCTGTCGTCTGTTCTTGATCACCTCGATCCTCTTCATTGCTTTCACTGTATGGAATAAATGAATAGATTATTAAAACATATGACTAGCATATTGCTTTCTAGCACTATGGTAAATGATTTGAAAGAAATTCTTTACAATCATTGAAAGAAATCTTTTGATGTACTCAAAAGGTAGGCTTACTTATAATTACTACTACTAATAAAAGCTATCAACTAGGCATCAAGCTTTCAGCTGTATTGAAGATGACACGTGGGTGACTATGAAACCTTTTACAATATAATATGTACACTAACAATGTTTCTAAAATCGATGCTTTAACAACTAAAAACAGTCTTTAGTATCTCCTTCTGATTTTCTGGTGAGCATGGAAAGAAAATCTGAAGAGAATAACAAACAAACTCAACAGAGAAGCTGTACATATGTACAACAGATTGAATGCATTATGCTACACAACATAGTAGCACATTAATTAACAACATAAAGAGATAAAATCAGAATGTCAGCTGTGATAATAATCAAAAAGCTTTCCTAACCTGTAGTCTGCCACAATTCCTTGTCATATTTAACGGGTTCATTTCTCCTCTTCTCAAACTCCAAGCTAGCATCCACTGTGAGTTCTTTCCCCGCTGCCTTCCTGAACGCCTTGGTCCACCTGGCTTTACGGGGATTACGTTTCTTCTGAAAAGCTTTGTGGCACTTTGAGCGGCAAAATCTGAACAACTGAAACAAGCAAGAAAGATTTTGAAGACAGACTAAATTATGTGATCTTGTCACACGGAACCATCAGTTTTCTAAAAACTTAAGTAGAGAAGCTTGCTTTCAAAACAAATGCACAGCTTCCAACCTGTTCGGAGTGGTGAGAAACATGATTAATTTTCTAAATGACCTGTATAGAAATAAACTTTTCCCAGAAGCCACTCATCCCCGGAAGAAGAGAATGTGATACTTCCCAGTCACTAGAATAGAATTACATGGAGCAAAACAAATACAATACGAAAACGTTGCCCCCGCATTGTTTTTTTTACCTTCAGAAAGTAGTAGATCTAGAAACTAGTTTTTGAGTCATTAATTGGAGGTAACGAAGGTGTCCATAGTCTTGTAGCCGGTAAGTTGTTTGGACCCTGTATGTTTACTCTAGATACTAGGAGTAGGCTAACTGTCTATTTTTCTATTCTACTCTTCTCTTGCTATGTTACTGATAGTTGAGGCCTAGAGTTAGAGTCTATATTATATCTTGATTTTCTAGACTCTCCTCTAGATCTGTAGATGGTAAAATACAGAATCTAGCGTCATGACTTTGAATGGGCGAATACAGAAACCTGATTGTACTCGTCGGATTGGCCATTTGACATTTTGCTGAATTCGTTTTGGATTTATGTGTGAATTCTCTTGGATTTTTTTAGTTTATGAGGATTCTTTCAAAGTAGGTAAGAGGAAATGATAGAGATCTAAACAGCAAGTGTGTTCAGAACAGTGTGAAAACAATCTAGAGCGCGTTCGGACGTTCCGGCATATCGTCAGCTCAGGCAATGCATTTCATAGCTCCAGACGTTTCCTGCTCCCTTCGCTGTTTTTCGAAATCTACACTATAAGTATAAAAGATTCGTAGAGAATTTACGGAAGACAGAATATTTGGTTAACACCCACCAGGGCTCTCTGCAACTGCAGTTTGAGTTATTTGTCCAGTTCGATGACCGGAAGTTGCCGAGTGGACAAAGACGAATATAACGACAAAAACACTGTGTTTCGTTAAGGTTTAGCCTGTGTTTTTAACATCAATGAAAAGCCCGATAATTTTTCTTTTTATCAATATCCGGTTCATGCAATTTGTTGGTTGGCTACTTAGCAGAGAATTAGCTAGCGATTTTCCTTAGCTGAAGCTGGCCGGGGGATCCCTGCCTAACCCGCTTCAAGTAAGTAAACAACAATGGTGGTAGACAAGACGGCGCCCATCCGACGCTAAAATCTAGAACTCTAGACAATAGTGATAGTCTATAGATCTAGATCTACTCTCTCTCTCTAAAGTCTAAAGGGGTGAGGATAATCACTCCCCTCTCTCTCTTACTTTAGACTTTAGGCCTACTCTCTGACTCATGTCTGTCTTCTTACCTTGCTATCATTTCTGACGAAGTGCATTCCGTGCCCTGGGTAAATAGGAGATGAGCAGAAAAAGCACTTTTCCACCCTCATCTTGTAATGAAATAGTTATTCACTTGGTTCTACTGTAGCAAAACAAGTTGGGTTTTTTTGTGAGACTTTTAAAATAAAACGTTCCAACAATCAATTTGAAGTATTTTTGTTTGTTTCATGGAGCTAATGCAACCATGTTGTTGACAGTTGACGGAAGTAAAGGAAGAGTAGAAATGGAATTTTACTGACTTCATATAAAAGAGTGTATGTGTTTTTTTTAATTCGCTGTCTAGTTCATCACCATATTATTATAATATACTTTCTTTTGCTTTGGAATATTGGAATTAGAATTGGCGTTGGAAATACTTTATTCATCTAATGTTATATACTACAAGAAATTACGTTTGTTGCATGCAAATCAAATCATACTTCACATAAAGGAGTGGTGTTATTGTGGGGGGTTTTCTTGTTCCTTTTTTTTTTGGCAATGGAAATTGAATTAGAATTGGAAATACTATATTCGTCCAATGTCAAGAATAATATGCCATAGGAAACTATGTTTGTCGCATTCAAGCAAATCACTGCACAAATGTGTAGCGTATCAACAAAAAGAACAAACACAATGATATGTAATAATATTTTACAATAACAGCAAAGAAACGTTTATTTGACAGCATTGACAATGTCTGTGGTACCTCCCTTCTACTTCTCTAAACATTCTTGAAACAAATGAGGTTTTTTAACCAATTTGATCTTGATGGAATTGCTAAAGAAGCGACGTTGATCTCTATGATACTAGAGATTCTTTGTAGAGAACATTGGTCTACTAACCATAGTGACGGGTTTCAAACTTCGGGAGAAGGCAGGTTTTTTTCCCTTCCTTTTGAACATAGAAAGAGGTACAATTTCAGATACGCCGCGGGGGGGGGGGGGGGGGGGGGGGGGGGGGG